>JAPYZO010001990.1:0-18523 GCA_030522905.1 Torymus flavipes
GACACGGGATATAAATATACAATATAATTTTCAATGTTTTGTGTAATAAATAAAATAATGTACTGGTGTGATGTGTTAGAAGAAATGTGTTTTATGAACCAGATTTTATCAGTTACTTCATATAAAATCAGTTAAAAATTATGTTCTTCTATTTTCGGTAATTTCTGATAAAATGTTTTCTTTTATAAGCTTATACTGGTATTCCTGTTGAAAATACAGTATTTAAACATGTACAAAATTTTTTTTTTATATTTTATATAATATTATACTACTATATAATTTATACTACTGTTCTAATTTTCAGATATGCACGTGTATGTCAGAAGGTCTGACACCAACGATTGTCTAACAGTTTACAGTAGCCGAATTCATAATTTCAATATACCAATAGACAAATACAAAAAGTACAAGATAAAGGACGAAAACAATTGTACATTTGACGCCGTCATTGTTTTTATAATGGTAAGTGACACTATTTTTTATATGTCTATAAACTTTATATCACTCCAACCGCAAAATCATATCCTTAATATGATTATTCGGCTCTCGTGATATAAAATTCTGTATGACACTGGTGCGTAAGGTGATTTCTACTTCTCACCTTCCTTACCTGTATCCTAATGTACTATAATTAGTTTATTCAATTTAATATTGTAATAATTGTTTTAATATACTAAATAATTTATCGTTTCAGAATCATTGGACGAATTAAAACAAGAAATTGAGACCCAAAGACTAAAAGTACCGCCAGTGGCATTATTAGAATCTGGCTCCGATTTTACAGATACTGATAATTTTAAGGAAGAGAAAAAAAATAGTCCGATAGAAAATAAAGAAAAAAATGATCTATTACAAGAAAAATTGAACATTATGAAGGCAAAAAAGGTAATGATTTGCTTTTAATATATTTTAATTCTAAATATTTAAGGTTATTGTGTGATTATAATACATATTGGTATATTGTATCGTGAAGTTACCTACGGCACATGTATCGTAATGTACTATAATAAGATCATAGGTCGCGATGATACATCGACTTTCCGGCGGTCTAAAGATTAACGATTTTTCCTGATGCCTTTAATGTAACATCACTAAATTTTGAGTCATTGAACAGTTCTTCCAAATTATATAATTATTAAATTTCATGCGTAGCTTTGCAATTATTTACGTAAAAGCTTTTTATTACAATTTTTACTTTTTCAAATTGACATTGCATCAATGGAGTCTTTATTAATATTATAAAGCCATAGAAATCCTTTGAACTCCATAAAATCTCTGAATTATGTATCTTCGAATTAAATAATTTAGAACCTCTAAATTATGAAGCACATGGAAAGATAGCTTCATATTCCATACCGATAGCGTGGTTTTTTTCACCTTTTAATAGAGAAAGAGAGAAGTCCTTTAAACTCCATAAAATCTCTGAATTATGTATCTTCGAATTAAATAATTTAGAACCTCTAAATTGTGAACTACATGGAAAGATAGCTTCATTTCCATACCGATAGTGTGGGGTTTTTTTCCTACCTTTTAATAGAGAAAGATGACATCTAATAGAACTTTATAGAACTTTCTAGATCTAAAATCCATTTACAATTTGCAAGATTAAATTTCTTGTTCATTCTGGGGTTTAACTTTAAATGTTTTCTCAATTCATTTTCTGGTTAATTTCGTAATTCCCCTGCCGTCGTTCCATAATGATTTCTCATTAAAAAAATTGAATATAATATAATGTGAAAATAAAAATTAAGGCTATATGGATAAAATAATTTGTTGTAAAAATCACTTTCCGGTATTAAAAAAAAATGTTGTGAGTTATCGTGTAAGTATAATTACTCACGAACTCACATGAGTAATTACTCGCGGAATTTTTTTAGCATCGTGGCACGGTCAAGTTCAATCTATATTTGATACATAACTACTAGTAATAATTCTATTTCTAATACATTGGTAGTTGAAAAATTATAACCTTTAGCCTGCCGGGATATGCGGTATCAAAACGTCCTTTAACAGTGCCCAAACTTGTGTCTTGTTTCATGTATACAAATATATAAAAATTTAAGATCATGGGTCGCGATTATACATCGACTTTCCGGCGGTCTAAAGGTTAACGGTTTTTCCTGGTGCCTTTAATGTAACATCACTAAATTTTGAGTCATTGAACAGTTCTTCCAAATTATATAATTTTTAAACTTCGTTCGTACACGGAAAAAAAGATTCCATTAAAAATTACTGCTTCAACGACTAAAATTTAGTAAACAGTATAGGAAACCGGGGACATACTTGAAATCTATTAAATTTTAGAATCCAGTTTACTAAATTTTACTATATCGGAAACTAAAGTGGAAATTTACAATTAAAAAAATTTTTTGGGATCTATATTACCGACGTTATATTTTAGATCGTAAATATATTTAATGTAGAAGAAATAAATAATTTTTTGTATCTGAAAAAAAACGCGGGGAGGTGGGATCGAACCCGAGCCCGCTGCACGAGAAGCCGAAGTCTTACCGCTACGCCAACGTTCACTTACACGAAAGATGTTTCGACTCGTCTACATATGCTACAGCTTGTGTCCTCTATGAAATTTTAGTAAACTCACTCGTAAAAATTGCTACATCTTCTATTAAATATTAGTCTTTTGAAAATTTAGTATAGTGATTACTAAATTTTATATAAATAATTTGGCAAATTTTATAGCCTTATTTATTTATTTTTAAAAAGGTGTATACCATTAATTACTAAAAATATATTAAATATTTTGATAATTTGAGTATGTCCCCAAATTAGTAGAGAAAATAGTAATTTTTAATGGAAACTTTTTTTCTGTGTAGTTTTTCAACTATTTACATAAAAGCTTTTTATTACAATTTTTGCTTTTTCAAATTGACATTGCATCAATGGAGTCTATATCAGTATTATAAAGCCATAGAAATCCTTTGAACTCCATAAAATCTCTGAATTATCCATTTTCGAATCGTGCGTGTCCATCTATGTAATTTAATTTTCATGAAAATAAAGTTAGAACGGTCTGTGTGTAGTGGATAAAGCGCTTGACTGCAGATACAGGGCTGCTCCAGAAGTCCCGGGTTCAATTCCCAGAGATTTTTTTTACGAGTTTTCGACAGCTGATGGGAATTCCGAATTCCTATCACGGAACTCGACCCGGGTTGCCGTCGGGGGAGGGTTTTCCTGGTTGCACGGCAGTCCGAACGTTACAACGATGCTGCGCTTGCGCAGATAGGACTGTGAAGACCAACCGGGCAGCCGCACCAACGGGTGGCCTTCCTTATCGGCAATACCTGTTCCCTGGCGTAGGTTTTCTCCCGGGCACTAGGCTTGGGTTTCCCTCACGCCCTTAGCAAATGCAGATATAATTCTTTAGTATAATAATGCTTTCTCAAAAAGAATTGATAAATTACATGAAATAATTATTTTAAATGTGTATTTTAATATAAAATTCTAGTCTTTCTGCATATCTGATTTTCCATAAATACATTATTCAATAAATTTCAAATTAAAGAGTTTAAGGTATTATCACATGCTATTTATCGAATTTATAAATTGTTTTTCTTCGAAATTTCTGCGGCGTTATTCTTCGAAAACCAGCGAACTCTGTGTTTGCTTCAAAACTCCGCCAACTCAGTGATGACTTCGAAAATCTACCAGTTCATAGAATGGTTTCAAAAACCATATAACTCCATATAACCATATAACCTATAGCAAAAATTTCGATTTTTCCTTATTTTCATTAATTTTTTTTAACCTATTTAATATTATCCGATCGGGCGGACAAAAATATGGATTGATAGGTAATTTCAAGACCTTCAAGAAAATCTGACTACTTCCGACCGATATCCAAACCCGGCCACAAGAAACAAAAATTTCGATTTTTCCATTATTTTTCTTTTAATTTTTCTATTTCATTTTTTAAATACTGAATATTATCTGATCAACTATATAATTTAACTTTCACAACTTCAAAATAAATTTTATGTACTTCCCAAAGATAAACTTGATGTCTCTGTCCAGTTTGGAGTTATGCGGCGGCACACCCATACACACACACGCGTGCGCGCGCGCACGCACGCACGCCCGCACGCACGAACGCACATTTTCTATTCTTTGCGAGAAAGCAAAAGGAAAAAATGCAGTCTTTTCAGCGATTTTTCCGGATCTCTTTCACGAATTAGCGGACAGTTTTTTAAAATATTAAAAAATATTTAAGAAGCCATTTATCTTCAACTTCCAACAAAAATATATTTTAAATTTTTGTGCAGCCGTGGGTCACTTTGGGTGAGTACCCACCCTCTCAAGAATTCTGTTCGAGACTTGTAGCTCGTCGGCCGTACTATGAACCGAGCCTATACTTACAAGGAGATGATCAGGGGTGCGGATCCTGGATTTGGCTAAAACTGCAGGAGGTTTATCTTTATGACAAGTAATGAGACACGTGTCTCGGGGTTTTTGTGAATGGGCCTTTTTTTCCGAGATTCAAGCTGTTTTATGTCTAAAATGAACAATTTTCGATAGAAAAGGGGTTTCTTTCTTTAGTAATAGCTTTTTGAATATTTCAGTCATACAAATGGGTTGGAGAGTTTATAAAAGAAGGCAAAGAAGGCTTTAATTTAAGCTGTGTTTCATTGAAAAATGTCTATTTAAAAAAAAGTTATAGGTTATTAAAAATAGAGTAAGAAAATCACTAAAAATTTCTCATTTTTTTGAAGCATTTAATTTAAGCTTTCTTCTAACTCTATTTTTAATAGCCTATAACTTCTTTTAAAATCATCATTTTTTAATGAAACACAGCTTAAATTAAAGCTTTTTTGCCTTCTTTTATAAGCTCTCTAGTCCATTTATATGCCTGAAATATTCAAAAAGCTATTACCAAAGAAAGAAACCCCATTTTTATCGAAAATTGTTCATTTTAGACATAAAACAGCTTGAATCTCGGAATAAAGGCCTATTCACAAAAATCCCGAGACACGTGTCTCATTATTTGTCATAAAGGTGAACCTTCTGCAGTTTTAGCCAAATCCAGGACCCGCACCCCTGATCATCTCCTTGTTAGTACGCGTGTTCAGGCATCGCATATCGCATATATTATTATTATCTTATTTTTAAAAATGATGGATTTGTTATATCAATTTATTCGTGATTTGGTTGGTGGAAGTAATGGTATTTAAACAATTTCAAGATATGTTAATGTTAAAAAAATAAATTGCTTTCTCAAAGAGAAAGCTTGGTAACGGTGAAATTTTTCGACCCCGAGATTTTCATGATTTTCGACATTTCTGAGCTCCCTGAGTCGAAATATGCGTTTTCTAGAAAATGTGTGCGTGCGTGCGTATGTGTGCGTGCGTGCGTGTGCGTGCGTGTGTGTGTGTGCGTGCGTGCGTGCGTGCGTGCGTGCGTGCGTGTGTAATGAATTTGTCCGCGGCATATCTCGAAACTGTACAGAGGTATTAAGTTTATTTTTGGCAAATATCTGAAGTTTATTTTGAAGTGGTGCAAGTTCGATTATAAAATTGATCGGATAATATTAAGTATTTAAAAAATAAAAATATGGAAAAACCGAAAATTTTTTTTTTTCGTTTTTTTTGTTGCCGGGTTTGGATATTGATCGGATGTAAGCTTATTTTCTTAAAGGACTTAAAATTACCTATCAATCCATATTTTTCTCGGCCTGATAGGATAGTATTAAGTCTGTTAAAAAAAATAAAGAAAAATATGGAAAAATCAAAAATATTTTTTTACGGCGTTGGGTTTAGATATCGGTCGGAAGTAGTCAGATTTTCTTGAAGGTCTTGAAATTACCTATGAATCCATATTTTTGTCCGCCCGATCGGATAATATTAAATAGGTTAAAAAAAATAAAGAAAAATATGGAAAAATCGAAAATATTTTTTGACGGCGTTGGATTTAGATATCGATCGGATGTAGTCACATTTTCTGAAAGGCCTTGAAATTACGGATATATCCATAATTTTTTCCGTCGAAACGGATAATATTTAGTCGGTAAAAAACATAATAAAAAATATGGGAAAAACGAAAATAATCTTTGTCATCGCTTATACAGCAATTGTACTTTAACATCCTAGAATTACCACTGTAAAATCAAAGAAAAAAAAAACTCCTGAGTTGAAGGGTATTTGAAACCTTTGCCGATTTATATGGTTTCTGAAATTCTCATGAAACCATCCTACAAGTTGGTGGATTTTCGAAATCTTCGCTGAATGGTTGAGGTTTTGAAGCAAAGGCCGAGTTAGCAGGTTTTCAAAGAAAAGATTATTTGATGTAATTTATCGATTCTCTTTGAGAAAGCATTCTGCTAAAGCAGTTAGCAGCGGTTTTTTTTACCGCAAAAACGATGTTTGTACGGTAATTTGTTCAAAAGATGTTTCTTCCAACCGTTGTTCTAAATTTCTTTATCAATATTTTTAAAACATATCTTCGCTTATTCGTGAAGGAGATATTGATGTACATCTCTGATTTTTTCTAGTAAATTAGATCATTTTTTACAGGATAGCAAGTTTCCAAAGTTCAGGTCTGCAAAAATCGCTGAAAACCTGCAATTTTTCCCTTTTATTTATTTATTTATTTATTCATCAACCAGACAAATTATATAAAGCGTAATCCTTAAAAGGTTGATATAACGACCTATATCCACACTTTCTTTTTTAAAGTAGGTTATTATTAGTTTATCATTGTTCTTTTTATTAATTTTGTTGGACTAAATTGTTTTGCTTCCTCCTAGAGGAAGCTTTGTAATAGTTAAATTTCAAGTTTCATTAAATCTCAAGAAACATGATTAGAGGTGTGAGAAGTTTGAATCACACGATGTGTGTGTGTATGTGTGCATAGTTACTGGTAAAATAGAGTAATGGGCAAAATTTGAAAATATTTTTAAGAAAATCAATTTTATAGCACTGCGTGGCATAAATCCGCATTTATGTCACGCCTATCCGTGACATAAGTAGCCCACTATCGCAACGTGCTTATCACTTACACTGTCCCGTGCAAAAACCGATTGCTAATGGCACGGATAGGCGTGACATGGCGAATTTATGCAGTCAGTGCTATGAAATTATGTAAGATACACGTGTCATAAGTTGTTCTTTATGGCCCGGCGTTAAGCGCACTCGCTACGGACAATAAAGACGATTTTTGGCAATCAACTATGACCAAGGTAAAGTTTCGTCATCGGCGATGAAGCTCTCGAATATTATTATTCATTTGCATCAAATAAAACATATGCATTCATATCATATAAAATAAAAGTAATAAAAGGTGTAAAAAAATCAGCTACAAAAAAAGCGGTGAAGCCACCTTAAGATGAATGTCATTCACTTTTGGATTTGTCTACTATTTAGAAATAATAATATCATTATTATTATATAATTATTATAAAATAATTATAAGATTATTTATAATAATTTGTAATTTTTATTTATATTTCTTTTATAATCTATTCATCACTGCTCGTTGGAAGTCAGAAGTACCCTATCTTTTTAAACTATTCGATCAAAGTACATTCTAACTATAGTCAATCGATGTTGGAGGTTTTGGATCATTTCGAGCTATGCAATCAAAGTTTAAATTACTCGACCGAAGTTCAAACTACTCGATTACTTCGAACTACTCGATCAAGTTCAAACTATTCGATCATTTCGAACTACTCGATTATTTCGAACTATTCGATAAAATTCGAGTAGTTCAATATATCGAGCAAAAAGTTTGACTTGCTCGAGTTCGTCAAGTTGAGTTTTTGAAGCAAATAGTTCGGATTTCCGAGTACTCGTGCACCCCTAGGTAGTAGTAAAAATAGAGGACTATTGTGTTGCAGGGAAGCAAAAGTCTAGGTTACGTTTCAATTTCATAGTACACGTTTTTTAGTTTTCGATAGAATTTTCGCATATTCTACTGAATTCTGGCGAAATGAATCTGCAAAGGTTCTGCGTCAGAATTAGATGTTGAAATTTGTACCTATTGATGTATTAAATACAAATTTTGTTGTTGTAAATTTCTACAACTAAAATATTATTTTTCTTATGTTGACAGCTTGAATAAAACATTAAAAAGTTATACGTACAACTATATTGGTAATATAAAGAAACGTTTAGTATCTATTGGATTTATTAAAGTAATAGTATTATACGAAGTTGACAAAAAATGGAAGCGAAAACAAAACAAACTTACAAATTATATACCTCTTATAAATATAATAAACAAGCTGCATCACGATGGACAAGAAGACGTTGAGAAAATAAGACGAGTACATTTATTCCTAAGAAAAGTATGTTAGAACTATTACATCATAAGATAAAAAATAATAATTTTTGTTTCTTTTTGTCTTTATAAAAAGGAAAAATATGAAGATAGAGTAATAAATAAGAGATTTCTGTAAAGTTGATAAATGAATAACCCGGCTTCCATCGAAGTTGGGTTAACGATTACTTTATTGTCTTGTCGATTAATACTATTTGTGTGGAGTTACATCAATTTTGAAAATAATAATAATAATTTTATATCAAGTAAGGTAAAATGGGTAGTACTTGGACAAAATGAAAAATTCGACCTATACTTGGACAACGGTAATGAACTACTTTTATTGATAGATATCATAAGATATGATGACAATGTCGATTTATTAGCATTGCTTATGGTAATAACAATCTATTGTCATCGAAATCCTTTTAATTAAGTTTTTAAATTTATTTTTATAAGAAGTATAAAGTTTTGAAGGTTATGTTTTCGAAGCGTGCGAAGTTGAACATTGTCCAACTTTAGGCAATTCTCAATTGCCATAAAGCAGTAGTCGGACACATTTAATATCATTGTCCAAGTACTGGTTTAAAATCATGTCCAAGTATTGGTATTAGCTCGACTAGGGTGTCCAACTATAGCAATTTTATACACGTATTTTAAACTTACTTTTTTAATATAAAAGAGCATGTAATTGTCTTTGTCTTTACATAAAATGATAAAATAGAGCGCGAATTTATAATTAGATAAAAAAAGTTCTAACGAATTTCGATTATTGATTTTGAAAATACCGTTTGTTTGAAATGTTCTCTAAATGTGTCCAAGTACTACCCATTTTACCTTATTATTAATAAAATAAAATACATTATTAAAGATAGTAATTTTCAAGCCTCCTCGGCTCTAATTGTACCGCTGTGTGCTGAGACTCGATACGCGCGGATTTCGCCGCATAAGAATTGTCCATTTAATCGGGTTATTAAGGGCCGGTTCAATTGTAGACATAGCTGTGCTCGCTAAAGCTGCATTAACTAATAAGTAAGACCTGAATGAGGTATAACAGATGTCTATTAAGCTAGCACGGCCACTCTCGAACGTCTCCTCGAAAACTAGTTATCCAGGCCATGCTATCTTCAGACTTAAGCTAGCACGGCCACAGCTGGAACTTTTGAACAACAAAACATTTTTTGACGGGGTAGGCGGCATAATTTGTTGCTAATTTGTTGCTTCAAGATAGGCTAGGTCCCAAATCGCCAAAATCAAAATGGCGTCTAGTGGCGGGACCCGGCCATCACCCGACTTACGTAATTTTTTAAAATCGTGAATAATTCAACAAACTACTGTCGGATATATTGTTGTTGAATTGTTCCTAATTTTTTATGCTAACTCCGATTTTTTTGATCCAGCCGTTTGCGAGAAATCCAGGCGGTGCTATCTTAAGACTTGAGCTAGCACTGCCACAGTTCTAACTTTTGAACGGCAAAACATTTTTTGACGGGATAGGTGGCATAATTTGTTGCTAATTTGTTGCTTCAAGATAGGCTAGGTCCCGAATCTCGGAAAACAAAATGGGGCCTATTAACGGTACTTGGCCACCCCCCGGATAATGTAATTTCTTTCAATCACGAATAAATCAAGAAAAAACGATTGGATTTTTTATTAATAATTTGTTGCTAATTTGTGACGCCTATACCCAATTTTTTGCTTGAGTCGGTCCCGGGATATCCTCGCGGTGCTACCTTGAGACTTAAGCTAGCACCGCCACAGCTAGAACTTTTGAACGGTAAAACATTTTTTGTCAGGGTCAGTGGCATAATTTGTTGTTCATTTGTTGCTTTGATATCGGGTTGGACCCGAAGTCGACAGTCCAACGGAAACGTCAGAAATCGACTTTCGGGCGCTCTAAATTGTGTTTTATTTAGTAAAAGGGTAAGTTGCAGATTCAAAACTGCATTTGTTTTTTCATGATAGGCTAGGTTTCGAGTCCGAAAATAAATCGTAAACCCCAAAAAATAATTTTTGGACACTGTGAATGGTTTTTTATTTAGTAAAACAAGAAGCCACAAATTCATAACTTGCAGAATCCTATCTTTAATCATTTTCTAAGTTGGAATAGTATTCCTGAATTGGTTGCTTCACAATAGACTGGATCTCGGAGTAGAAAGTCGATCGAAAACCCAAAATATCATGTTTTGAACACGATAAATGATATTTTATTTAGTAAAAAGGTAAGTAACAAATTCATAACTGTGGCAAACGTTGTTACGAATATATAACTAAGTTATAAGGCCATTCCCGAATTTGTTGCTTAAAGATAGACTAGGTTTCGAGTCCGAAGAGAAATCGAAACCTCAAGATAGCATGGGCTGGATATCTCCGAAACAGCTGAAGCAACAAAACCGGGGTAGGCGTAACAAATTAGCAACAAATTAACAACTACTTTTCGAGGAAGCGTTTGAGAGTGGCCGTGCTAGCTTAATAGACATGTATAACGGTGTATATTGTTAGTTTTGTTACTTGAAATGAGAGGTTCTTACATTTCAAATGAAAAGATGTTTGTCATAGTTTTATGAAAATTCGAGACCTAATCCTCTTATTGCTATATTTTTTTTCTTTTTAAATACAACTATTTTTGATCATGATTTACATATAAGCTTATTGATTGCAATTATATAGATTTTATATCTAGATATTTCTGACAAGCCATCATTTAGTAATAGTAATGCCACCATTTCTGTTCCAAACATTATTATAAGTGAAGTTGTAGAGCAAAATGATAATTGTATGGAAGTAGTCGAAGAGGACGAACGTACAGTTGCTGACAATTTCAATAAAACTATTTTAAATAAGAAAGATAATGATGATAATAGCGATGAATCTGTGTCAGAAGATGAATATTATCAAGATTCAGAATTTGATTTTTATGAACAAGATTTGTTAATTGAAGAAAATAAAAATAGTATTAAGCGTGGTCAATCTTTTACAAATGATGATCGCATTATGTTTCCGGATAGTAATTTAACTGTATCAGATATGTTGTTAATGTTAGAAGGAATCAACATAAAATTTAACGCAACTCGCGAGTTGCAAAATGCCTTACTAAATTTAGTGCGTACATTGAGTGGTCCTACTTTTGTAAGTTATTGTCGTCGAAGAAAAAAATTTCTTTACAGTGTGAAAAATGTCAAAAAGTTTATTCCAATTGTTCTAAAAACTGTGATCATTTCATATCATTAGATGTAAAATTACAACTAGAAAATTTGCTTAGTCGAAAAGACATTCAAATGTCTATGAATGATTACACTAAAAAAGAACAAAACAAAAAACCTCATGTTATTACTGACTTAACTGATTCTGAACTATACAACAAGAATATCAAAGATTGTGATGTTATTTCTTTTAATTTTAGTACCGATGGAGCCCAACTTTTTAAAAGCTCTAAAAAAGCTTTATGGCCACTGCAACTTCATCTTAATTGTTTATTAGGTCAAATGCGCTTCAAAAATCCTGTTATAATTGCATTGTGGCAAACGGACAAAGAACCTACATCCGAATTTATGGATCTTTTCATGACAGTTTTAAAAACACAATGTGATCAATTTCTTTCGTCTGGAATCACATTTACGGATTACTACACTGGCGAAGTATATACTAAAAGGTTGGCTCCTTTCTGTTGCTGTATAGATAGTGTAGCAAGACTTATAGTGCAGAACAGAGTACAGTTTAATGGTTATTCGGGGTGCAGTTGGTGCTACCATATAGGAAAATATTTTCAAGGCTCTATGCGTTATCCGCTTCTCATAAATGATCCTAAACTAAGGACTCACGAGGAACATGTGAATAGTGTAAATAGGGTTATTGAATCGAATATAAATTCTAAAAAAAGAGCTGACTGTGGAGTAAAAGGAAAGTCATTATTACTGGATATAAAGCACTTCGACATTGTCTGGAATTTGCCGCCAGATTATATGCACGGAGCTTTAATGGGTGTTACTAAGCAATTGTATTCTTTTTGGGCTTCAAACTTGTCAAAATTGGACAAACAAGCATTAAATAAAAGAATGACTAATGTGAAGTTATGCCGCGATTTACAACGTTCTTTGCGACCATTAAATTATTCTGCTAAATATAAGGCACTAGAATGGAAAATTTGGTTATTATTTACAGAATATATTAAATGAGAAAATGTTTCGATCATATTTACTTTTCGTTGACAGTATTTATATTTTATTAAAAGCAGAAATCACTGAAGAAGAATTACATCAGTGCGAATATAACCTTCTCAAATTTGTTGGAGAATGTGAAATACTATATGGTTGGGAATTTATAACGTATAATGTGCACTCCCTGATTCACTATTGTGAAAGTGTTAGAAAAACGGGTCCATCGTGGGCTAACTCTGCTTTTCCCTTTGAAAGCGCCATCTATTATTTCACTCGCCAAATTAATGCTCCAAATGGATGCTGCGCTCAAATTGCCGAAAAATGGTTGAAAAAGGGCATTTTTGAAAGTTTTGTTGAAAATAATGAATGTAATTCAGAAAATGCTTTAAATTATTGCAAAACATTACTACAACGTAGACCTTTATTAGAATATTGCACTAAATTATGTAATGTTACATTGATTGGTAAAGAGAATAAAGACAGAAACATGGAAATGGAAGAAAAGACAGAAAAGATAATAAAGAATGCAAGCAATAAGAAGAACAAAATAAAAAAAAATAAAAACCAGACCCCAAAGGAAGAAAGTAAGAACCCCAAAAAACCGAAAACAAATAAAGTTAATCAAAATCCGACAAATCATGTCAAAAAACAGGAGAATAACGAAAATAATGGCCAACAATCTAAGGTACGACTATCTTTTTAATAATCTAATATTATACAAATTCTAGCAAAATCCAACTATTTTCTTTTTGTGGTTATGAATGAGTTTTCATTGTGATTAAAAGATAAATATTATTTTATAGTTTTTCAAAAAGTATAGTTATAGTTATTACAATAAAAAACGTATTCAAGTTTTGTAGCTTCTCGGGTATAAATATAAAAATTAGTATACTGTAAAAATATTATTACTTTTAATATAAATTATAATATATTTGACTATATCTTTTTGCTATATTTATACGGTTTAAATTCTTAAAATTATGTTATATTTGCTCTAACCTAACCGTTGATTAATCCTTGGCTTGAACTTGTTGTAACCGTTAGCTAAAAAAATTACCGAAGAATTAGTATACCAGACATTTTCGTTAGCTTATTTTCTATACCAGGGTATTTAAATTTTTATAGCGCTATATCTGTAAAGTTGCATTTTACGCATTTTACGCAATTTTCAAGTGTAATTTTACGAATGTCACGTCATAAAATATTGTTCGCAGCAGGGCGTAATATGTTATACCCCCATTGAAAATATCCAGCTCGATATCCAGCTCGAAATCTAGCTGGATATTTTCAGTAGGGACCCTGGCGTGATCCCGAGTCACTCGGTCGGCTGCGTCGATTCGAGCAGTTCTTGATTTATGCACGGGTGTAAACTTTACGTCCTTATTACGAAAACTATATATTAACGAACTTTTTACACGTCCTCCATATCGTTGAAATTTTAGGTTACCTTAAAAAGGACAAATAGTTCGACACCTGACACTGAACATACAAAAAAATTAAAATTGACAAATCTTAGCTCTGTCGATTTACCTGCACGTAACGCAGACGATGATAGTCAAAATAAGACATTGATGAATATAGTAAGTATTATAATTTTATTTGATGATGTTTTGTTATATTTAATCATATCTTAAGAAAATATGTTATTCTTAAAGCTTTAAGAACATGAAAAACTCAATTTTTACGGACTAATTGCAGAAGTATGGCGTTTTTTGCTAAAAAAAAGTTTATTTGTTTATATATATTAGTTATTTTACAGGCTTCCTTCCTTATCTAATTATTTACCAATATGCAAAATTTTACATTCATTTTTTAGAGAGTTTTAAATTCAGTCACAAATATTTCCATTGTAAACAGATTTGTTGTGCCATTGCATATATTTTTTAAAAGCCTTTTTTGAAGACACTTTAAAAAATAAATTCGAAATAAGGCACAGTAATTAAAAGCCGTGTTCTTATGGGATGTTCGTAATAGCGGCATGCATCACCCACGGTTTCTATTAATATTTAAACTTTATGGATAATTTTCAATAAAACTTTACGATTTAATCGATCAAGATATACGTTGTGATTAATAAAATGAGTTTAATGCTTAATATAATGTTTGTTGTATGATTTTATTCGTCTAAATATCTGAGAGGTTATGTTAACTACGCAGTACCTCCCACCGTTATCCTATGCTTTTTAAGAAAAATTTTGTATAAATTCTGAAATTTCGTGAAATTTTCTATTGATATATATATATATTATAATGTACAATTTAAGTCCTTTTTAAGATCACCAGATGGCTTTGAAAATGATGCATCTTTTTTTTATTTCACTAGCTACATTCAACGCGCTTCGTGCGTATTATTTATTTTTGGTTTTGAGATTATGAACATGATCGAGTTAGTTACTTTAAATTTGAAAAATTTTTTTGAAATAGTTTAAATTATAAGATAATAACGTAAAATTGATAAATAAAAGAATAAAATTTTTCTTACACTATTTTAATTATTCAGTTTTAAATACTGAAACTATAGAATTCAATCTTTTTATAAAATTGAAACATTTTCAATTTTTGCGCTTATTCTATGTAGACCAATCAAATAAACCAGCAACAACCAATTAAAACCGTCTTATTGCAATGACAGCTTTCATCCATCACTTTTTTAAGAGGAAAAAAAATATATTTATAATAACATAATATTTTTACATGCAATAAATATGAAAATGATAAAATATATTATATGAGTATAATATCTCTTCAAGAAAGCTATCTGCTAATGCAGTTAGCAAGAGTTTTTCCACGATAATTAAGAAATCTAATAATTTTTCTGCTCATACCGCGGCTAATTATTATTAATTAAGATTGTTTTTGATTTTTCATTCAATTAATTTTTTTTTTACTGTAGACAAATCAACAGGCTACTGAAGTAAGAAATGTAAGTAATGAATCAGTTAATAAAAAAGCGGCGAATGAAAGAAATGAAACAGAAATGAAGAATATTGAAAATACAGTGAGCGTTACTCCTAATGTACAAGACTATAATAAAAATACAGTCAATTCTAATAATGATCTAAAAATAGCAAGTGGAAATGAAAGCGGAGTTAATGGAAAGAAAATAGATATCCCTATAGTAGAAAACAAGGGGCAAAGTTCAACAGAAACAACGCTTCAAGTATTGCCAGGTGTATCCGGATTGAAAAAGGAAGATCAAAAAGGACGGAATAAAACGAGTAAAAAATAACACGAAAATAATTCGCATGATCTAAGAAAGGAAATTAAAATATTAAAAAAGAAAAATAAAGACTTGGAAAATCAGTTGACTGCTTGTCGAAATGTACTTAAAACTCAAATTGCAGAGACGAAACGTTGGCAATCGTTAAATGCTCAAATGCAGACAAAAATTTTTGAAAAAATGGATGAGTATGGTAAGTTATAGATTCTTTTAATTTAAAATAAAATTACACTACTTGCTTTCTTATAAGAAAGTAAGTGTGAGTGAGAATCGTGCGGCTAAGTATTGTCACGCGAGATTAATTTTTAAAGTCATTTTACAATTAATAGTATATTGTGTACCGAGGACGTAAAGTGGGCTTTTATAGACCAAGTATGGAAACACGCGAGATCAAAAGAGTCCACTGGCCTTTGATGCCCACTATATTTTTTGGGATAATGTAGGGATTTTCTTATGTTTTATGGTTATGAAAGGTGAGATAAAGTGACACTTTTTGATACAGCAACTATGGGCCTTTTAAAATAAAGCTTTACTATTATTTGTTTTTAAACGTTTCAAAGTCACTGTTTTTTTGTAACACATGCGCAGATTTAGCGTTTTTTTTTTGCGTGTAAAGCGGGTCGAAAATATCCGTTTTCTAGCGATCCATACAGACTTTATCGCTCGTAAAAAAATTTTATAGTAATTAGTTGATCGTACAATTGAAATACACACACGCGCGCTCGTATTCTATTGCGTAGTTAATGCCGTGTCACGATACTGCTACGTTTCAGATCTCCTTCACATGCATAAAAAACGCGAAATTTTATATAAAAATATACTATAAACCAAGTTAACTTCTGCTCGTGCGTGTACCGCGAATCTGCACTACGTCAAAAAGAGCCCACTTAAAGCCATATATTACTCAAATTTTGAAATAAATGCCCCATTTAACGGTAGTTCGAAAAATCATTAAAATGTATTTAAAATATGTCGATATAATTATCTAGTACACGGTGCTTTTTATTTTGACATATTATTAAAAAGGCCATTTAACCTAAATCTGAGTATTATATGGCCTTAACGACCTTGGTGCATACTATAGTACTGTTAAGATATTACCTTGATTTTTGGATACTGTTTTTCAGATACAAAAAATAGTGCTCAAAAGGCAACCAAGCCAGATAATCAGTTCAGCGGAAGTAGCGCCTTCGTTCGTGATGTGGCCATGTCAATTATTGGGGCAGAGACACTAAAAAATAGTAGTGTTACCGGACGAAAGTGCAATCGTCTTAACACAGCACCTAAACCATCATTAGATCCTAAACTGACAGGCGCGGTTTACGGTAAGAAAAAGCTACATTTAATAATAAACTGTGCCACTATCCTACTATAAGAAAGCAAATACAATTTTTTGCAAAAAGATCCGAATGGCCTTTCGAATATTATTCATTTTTTTTTAAATATTAAAATTCGCTTTAAAAAAATTATTCGAATAACTACAGTACCGTTAAATTTATTCAACAAAAATTAGTAAAAATACTACTTCAGTATTCATTTATTATAAAAACATTTTAACTTTCTTCTTTACAGACATATTTGAGAATTATTTAAGAATTGAGAAGCAATACAACGATGTTGATATAGCCTTGGAAAAAAACATGTTGGCTCTTACATTGCACAAAAAATTTGCGATCTGAATCGCACTAACAAACGAAAGATGGATACAACCGATGGAGAAATACCTCATGAAGAAGAATTACATGCAGCTGAGAACGAAGAAAAGAAGGAAAGTGAGGAGGAAGATGAGGAGCAAGAGGAGGAGGAAGATGACGAAGATCAGGAAAATGAGGTGGCAGAGGAGGAGGAAGAGGAGGACGAAGACGATAAGACTACGGACGACTCAGATGAAGAGGCTGCGGCAACGGCGAATCAGAATAATAATATAAATGATGAGAAATATGATGAATGATTTTTTATAATTTTAATGAATATGTAAGACTATAAAAGAAGATAATGTAAGTTTAATTTGAAGCTGCATAAACTATATATAAAACTCATTACAATAGTTCAGAATTATATTTTACTAGCAACTTCAGGCGCGCCTCGCGCGCTCTTCCTTTACCCGCTTCATACCTTAGATACAAAATATTGAAATATTATGAATTTAAAATTTATTTTATTACTTTTTAACATCAGCAAATTTATCTAATATTTTTTATTCAAACTTGAATTGTAAGTATTTATTTTGATTAACTCCTACAATACAAAAATTTTAAGGTTAGATATTTAACTGTCGTCCCCCAATGAGATAAAATTTTAATACTTTTTTGCTGTACAAAACCAAATTTTAAGTCATTAATACTATTTATAATATATTTTTAGTCAAAATATTTCATAATATCAATCTTTGTGGGTTTTATTTGTACCAATCTGCTAAGACCTTGAGCAAAAAGCTAATGTCATCGTAGACCAATCACGAGCTCCCTTTAAACGGACTTGACCAATCGCAAAGCTTTTATTTCGGCTTCACATTTGCCTCATCATTCTTTTAAGAGAGGATTTGCCCAATAAAAATCATTTATACGTAAATGGTACTTTGTCCTTTACTCCCATAAACTCCAATAAAGGACAGTGTAAAATAATAGTACATTACGATACAAGGGTCGTAAGTGGCACTTTCTGGTACGGCGAGTTACGCGCCCGAGCGCAGCGAGGGCTCTAACGCCGTGTCACTTAAAACACGCGCATTGTACAATATTTTATAGTACTGCCTGCCTTAAGGGGATGTGAGTACCGACGTTATTTTTCAAACAAGGATAACTCACGAAAATACCAATAGAATCATCCAGAAAAAAATCTGCATATAGTGTTTACGTGTACGGAGCGCTTGACAACC
>JAPYZO010001991.1:0-28919 GCA_030522905.1 Torymus flavipes
AATTCCTAATCCAAACATTAGTCAAAACTCAGGTTTTAACGTTAACAGTGAATTTGATATTACGCTCCTATCCTCAGCTCGTCAAAGGTTTATTGGCTAACGTATCTACGGCTTAAAAAAGTATCCCTCTTGATTGAGTTAATCATCCCAGTCGAGTCCTGTCTTGGACGTGACAAAATCTAAAGGATGGGCGCTTAAAATGAATATCGTCTACTATTGCCACCTTATCGACACGGGCGCCCAATTCATACTATCAGGTATAGTCAACGATGATCTTATCTATATCGATTGCCATTGCTATTTCATCGCCATCTATTGTAATATCTGAGAAAATTCGAGGCCCCGCTTTATCCGGATCTCCTCTATATACGAAAAATCTTAAAACCCTCTTTCGACGTCAAAAGTACATTCTTCACCCGTACATTCCAGAACCCAACGGAATTCTTACATTTCCACACCAGAACTTCAATTTCCCGAAAATTCCCGAATTCCTCGCCGTCGACCAACAAACACCCATAGAGGAGATAAGTAGCATTCCAAAACACCATCCAGGCAGCATCCAAGCCGAAAAAAAACGAAAGCGTCGAGAGCGAGAGAGCAGCCGCAGCAAACTCGCGGAATTCACGGCGCGCAACAAGTAGTCAGACAAAGGCGAGGCGAAATCTATCGTTTCAAATTGGAGCAGGGCACGCGAAAATAGTGTGGGAAGATACGCGTGCACACGAGTCCGTAATTACGCGGGACTACCTGCGCGCTGTGTATAGCAGTAGTGCCATCGTGAGCGCGGGGCCCCATTGTGCACGCGCGCGCAGTCCGAAAATCCCCGCGGGGCCCAAACCTTCCTCCCCATCAGCCTCTTTTCTTTTTTCTAATTTTCTCGCTCTTGATATTTCTTGCTTTATTTTTCTTTCTTTTTTCAATAAGGGACGCCCGCGTGTGTATCCGCCCGCGGCGCAGCGCGTTCCGTGAAATCTTCAGGGGGCGATTCTTGTTTTTTCGGGGCTCCGGTGGATATTCGCACGAGATCAACGACTCCGCGATGAACGAAGGGAGTAGGGAAGGAGGGAGATGTGTATGCGTATTGATCCCGTCAGGTCTCGCGGGGATAGCGAGGAGATACGAGCGAGGAGTCGTTGTTTAGATCCTGAAGAGAGATAGGTTGGTATACTGTGCGGAGCGACTGTACAGCGATGACTGTTTTGCATTTGTGTGGGAAGGGGAGGGTATGATAGCGCTGGGTGATAAAGACGACGATGATAGTGTAGTATTAGAGTAGGGAGAATGGTTAAAATAAATCGATAGGGGACAGTGAAGAGGATATTTTATATGTCCTCGTTTTTATAGGCAGTTCATTGTTGAGTTTTTTTTTTTTTTTTTGTTCATATATAAGCGCTTATGTTTAGAGTATAAGTTTTACAAATAATAATATTTATAAGGAAGATTAATTTCTATACAAAATTATTACTTTTATCCAACACTAAAACTTATATATTTGCCGTGATCACTGAGAAATGCAATTAAAACTAGAGAAAATGGGGAATTTATATTTCTAACAAATAATGGATATTCAGAGGCTAATTTTATTGAATCTTTTCTACTGTTAGAATCGATATTCGATTATCGAGTATCATCTGCTATAATCGTCCATGTCCATTCGAAATCTTTTCTTCATAAAATCTTACGATAATTCGAGTATTTAAAAACCTCGCTATTTAAATGAAGGCATAACTCTTCCACATGCCGTCAATCACCATTACCGTAAACCAGCAGAAAAAGAAAACGAATCCATTAAGTAAAATCGAGGAACTCGCACCGTCGTCTTATTAATATCCTATAAAAGCCGCGTAAAACCAGGCACCTCGCGCCGTTTCATAACCCAAACACACTTACAGCTGCGGTCATCTTCCGCTATATGGAAGCTACTTAAAAAGTGTCGTCGTCGTCGCCGCAGCGCGTATAATAATATATAAAATCGGCTATCCGATACGCGCGGCGACTTGGGAGGCATCGTTAATAACCCCGATACAGGCGCGCGCGGGGGGTTATCTCTCTCTCGCGCTTTAAAAGCGAGAAGAGTGTACAGGTATAAGAAAGTATAGGGAGTTGACTCACCATCTTAATAGTGTCGCTGCGCAGAGCCTTCTGAAGGGTTGACAGTTCGGCCTCGTGGCTCTCGTGCTGCGTTCGCAGCTCGGCTGCCCGCGCCCTCGCGGATTCCTCCGCAATCTGCAACGTGAAGTTCATTATTATGCGCGTTAAAACGACTGCCAGATAGGTAGGCGCAAACACATACACGCAGAATAGGAGAGTCCAAGCGAGAAATCTAATGGTAGGCGCACGCGAGTTAATTGAAGAGGCACTTTTCGGATTCTCTTGTGATTGGTTCTTGGAAAGGTAAAAGGCAGCCGCGGTTGGGTTTTACATTATTGCGACGAGTGTCGCTTCGTTGCCTGCTGGGTTTTAAGGCAAGAGTTTATGTTACGTGGTCTATTCCTAGAGAGGTAGAATTTGTAATTTAGATTTTATATGTCAATAGTAAGATAGCTTAAAGTTGTCGAACGTTCTTCCTTATTACGAAAAATTTTAATACGTATAGATTGCGTGCAGCTATTATCTAATTACAAACAAAACTCATTGGCTTTAGTCATTAGGCAAATTAAAATACCTTAGGGAAAATTGTTAGTGAAAAAATCTGTTAATAATTTAGTGAATATTCACTTATTGAAGCAGTGGAATACAATTTTCACTGTGCAATGACTGAATATTCACTAAAGAATCGTTCGATTTTTTCACTTGGTTGAACCAGTGAGCGACTTTGAATTTATTCATTTTTAGAGAGCAGTGGGTAACTATTACATACTTATGCATACTTTAAGTAAATTTTCAATCATTATCAGGCAATCCTCAATTATTCCGCACACAGACAGAAATTCTTTAGTAAATTTTACAAGGTACCATTGTAATTCTCTCATAGACTGCCCGTATTGGCATTTTTACAAGAACTTTTTAGAATAATTCGTAGGTTCCCTACAAAAAATTACAATAGTACATAGTAAAATTTGTCAGATGAGTAGTCTGTGAGAAAATTGTAATGGTACCTGGCAAAATTTACTAGAGAATTTCTCTCCGTGCACAAGTGTGGCATAGGTAAGTAGTAGTAGGGCATACATTGCTGGTTGCTAAGCTGCAGGGCTATACTAAATTTACTTGTTTTGGAATTTATTTCATTTGTAGACTGAGTAAAGTTCAAAATAATAATTTGTTTACTAAATATAAATCATTGATAATGATAAATTGAAAAAAAAGGAAAAAGAATTTTGAGATTACTAAAAAACATTTTTGACGCATTAAGATTCTACATTTGAACTAAAATAAAAATTTCAGATCGCTTAGAAACTTTGATACCGGAATTTACAGTGGATGCATAAACCTATACGAAACTATTCACGCGCCGTGCGAAAGAATAATAAAGCGGAGCTACAGACTGACTGGCGAGCCTGCGGGTCAGGGTCTCATAAACAAAGAAAAAAGCCAAAGTCTCCTGCAGCCGTTCATTAGCCAAATGAATCATCGCAAGGGAGTTCGGGCGCTGCATTGATTTGCAGCGTGTAATTTACAGTCCGCTTGAATGCCATGATTCATACGGTGAATCGAATAAAGCAACTGACCTCAGATATATTTTATTTTGAATTTTATAAGAGTTATTGGTCAGCTTTATAAGACCTAAATCTATTTTTTTACGATAATGATGTCTAAATTGATTTATTGCTTGTTTTTGGTGTATATTAGTTGCTCCTTACAATTTTATGACGCACCATACTGAGATACTGGAAGTATTGCTTAAGGTGACGCCAAAATTGACGTTAAATATAAACATTTTTTTAAACTACTTTTTTGAATATTATATAATAGGAGTGATTATGGTAATTGAACAAAAGTGTAGTTTGAGTAAAGAAAAACATTTTTTTATTTTTTATTTGACTTTAATTTTGAAGGATTCGTCTGGTTCCATTTGCAATTTCAGCAGAAACTACCCATACAAAAATTCAAACATTAAGAATACCTTCAAAGCTACATCTGATTGTTCAAACAAACCCCCTATACGAGACATCCAATTATTCATCGAAAACTTATAAATTCTCATAAACAATCTCATGTGGCTTTGCAGATATTGATAGTTTTTTCAAAATTGTAAATGAAACAAAATGAGCCTTTCAAAATTAAAGTCAAATAAAAATAAAAAAGATTCCAGTGTTTTGTTAAATGTTTTTCTTCTCATGACGATGTTTAACAATAATTAAATTTGGTTTAAAAAAGTGTTTTTCTTCACTTGAAGTACACCTCTTTAAAATTGTATCACCACTCATATTATATAATATTTGGTGTACAAACTACCTTAAAAGAAATGGTTCCAGTATCCGGGAAATGGATTTTACTAAGGTTTTAGAGGCATTTTCTAATAAAAATTAATCCTAGTATATACCCTTTCTAAGCTAGTTTCTAACGAAAATTGCTGTAATTTCATTTTATTGTAGCTCCGTAAATATTTGCAGTAAGACTATTTTTACGAAGCTACACTATATTAAAATGTATAATTAATGTATAACTCTAATGTAATCGCATTACTTATATTAGAATGAATTTTGCAAATGAAAATTCAAAAGATCATATTAATATTTGTGCTTTCATATCGCAGATTAATGTTTTTACTTAACGAGTAATATATTACTTCAAGCACCTGTTGCAGGCGTATCTATAGTTACACCTGCATTATTGGTTGCATTCCACTCGGCGCACTTTTAGTTAAAAGGACTGTTTCTGTAGAAATTTAATTATTTTGATCTTTTATGTATAAATTAGGGCTAAGTTTATTCAGTTTCAAATAAACTAATGAGAGTTGTCAAATTTTTAACATACTGCCGATCAATTAATAGAAGCATGTGATATAATTCAAAGTTATTAAGGTATAGATGTTATAGTGTTATATTGTGTTCTATTATTTAGTGAAATGTTTAGCGAATCTCTTGTAATAAAACTGAATTATTCACATAATAATGTACTGCAAATGTTATGCCAAAAACTTTATAAAAGTTTTTGTTTTTCGACTGTAAAAGAATGAATTGAATGATAAAAAGAGCCTAATCAAATACATGTCTGGTATATAAGTATCAAAACTTGCTAATATAGAGTATAATGTATAGAGTATAGTATATTAGACAAACATTGTTTTATTACTGCCACAGAAAAATTCAACCTATTAATTACACAGCTCAAAGACTTCATCACGTTTAACGAGACGCCCAACGACCCGAACTAATTATCGTCTTTATCAGTTATCGTATATGTAGCTCCGCTGAAAAACCTGTTGCTCTGTCTATCTCTCCGAAGTGCGAGAGTCATCACAGATGAGGCGGGAATAATTATCTTATCTGCGCGTTTTGGAATGCAAGCCAGTGCCAATGGACAGGCGCGCATTTAAAATACCAAGTGACCCGACCACCCAAAATATATTGACTATATATATATATATACATAGCTTTCCAGACTGCGAGCCATTCGTTTAAAAATATAGGTGAATCATCTTGATAGAGCTAGAAATTTTTTCGTGCCAATTTACCAGCTATAGTTATCTTTTGGTCCGATTTTTGGCACTATCTGTGTTCTTCAATGATTGGTTCCATTAATTTTACTTGAGTGATTTATTTGCATGGCATGAATTCATCTATTTCAAAGATATGTTTGGTTAAATGTTTAGAAGCAATAATTAATTCTTTAAATAAATTAATATGTGAAAAAAAAATTAAAAATTTTCAGTATTTATGTTATGATAAAAAGATATAATTATATCGCTTTTTTAAGAGCAAAGTGTTATTATTAATCGAACAAATAAGATTTCAATGCATTTATAAATCTCGGTACTTGTTAACTTTGAAACTGATAAGAGACCATGACAGAAATTTTAAAAATGTCTCTCCATACCGTCTTCTAGCAAGGAAAGTTAAGAGTTTCAGTCTCTCAGTTCATACACAACGTATCGGATGAATCATTTCTGTAATAATTCTTTCATAATCATTATAATTTGTGTAATGTTTATGTCTTACTCAGTTTTATTGTAATAAAATCATGAATCAAATAATTCGAATAAATGCATATACATACGGAATCGCGTCACTTTTCGTAATACTTATGCTTTACAACGGCACTGAGCAAGCTCCTGACATCGATTTCACGTTTCCCGAAGGATTTTTAATTGGCACCGGTTCATCGGCTTATCAAGTAGAGGGAGCCTGGAATGAAAGCGGTAAAATGAATTTTCAACATTCAATTGAATTCAGACATCTTTAATAATGATTTTTTAGGCAAAGGTGAAAACATTTGGGATCATTTTGTTCATAATCATCCGGAAAAAATAGTAAATCGATCGACAGGTGATGTTTCTTGTGATTCGTATCATAAGTATAAAGAGGACATAAAATTAATGAAGGAAATTGGAGTAAGTATTTTAGCTAAACGTATATTTTTTTATATTAGTACATCATACTGGACGTCTCTAAAATCTCGTTTTAACTAAATATTGAAATCTAATATTCCAAATTATAAGAAAATAAAATATAAATATTTCAGTTGAACCATTATCGATTTTCTATAAGTTGGGCACGAATATTACCAACAGGATATCCAGATAGTTTAAATAAAGAAGGTCTTCAATATTATCATAATATTTTGGACGAACTAGAAAAACATGGAATAATTCCTTTTGTAACACTTTACCATTGGGATCATCCCCAAAATCTTGAAAGAATAGGTGGTTGGACAAATGAACTAATGGCTGAATTTTTTGCTGATTATGCAGCAATAGTATTCAAAGAATTCGGGCCACGTGTAAAAATTTTCTCAACTATCAACGAACCATATATATTCTGCAAATTAGGTTATAGAACTCTTAATTATGCTCCAGGTAAACAAAAGTCAACAGGCGGTAACGAAAATTTTTTCCGCAATATATATAAAATAATGTTTAAGATTTTTCGGTATAACCCTGATAGTAAATAAACCAACTTTGTTCGTCAACATGTTAATCAAATCGAGGCATTTCGACACAAGATTAATATCGAAATTTCATTAAAAATATTTAAAATTATGTTCATATTTTAAAGTATCTATAATATAATATTTTCACATGTATAAATAGTTTTTCTTCGTGGACAGTAGCAACATAATCATGGCGTGACGTTTTTAATTTAAAAATTGACCAATAATTCGCCAACCGTTGGTTAACATTTCTATCAGGGAAATTTTAATAATAATTGTCTTTAATTTGAAAAAATTACATTACTTTTTAGCATTGAATTTAAGTGGCTGGGGTGAATATGCGTGTGTGCATAATATGATAAAAGCTCATGCAATGGCATATCACATATACAACGATGAATTCAGAAGTAAACAAAACGGTCAAGTTGGAATCGTTATGGCATGCTTCCAGCATTACAGTAAAAACAAAAATGATTTAAAATCTGCTGATACAGCTTTTGAATTTGAGTGCGGATGGCCTGCGAATCCAATTTTTTCTAAAGAAGGCGACTACCCTAAAATAATGAAACAAATGTTGGAAGAACAAAGTAAATTGGAGGGAAGAAGAAAATCGAAATTGCCAACTTTCTCGAAAGAATGGATTGAGTATATCAAGTAATTGTATGCCTCTATCAACTATGTTAACTAGGCTACGTTCTTCTATAAATATTTATATTTTGATAGGAAACTTAGTTATCATTTTACAAGATTCATAGATGATATGGTTATTTTTTAGAGGATCTTCAGATTATTTTGGACTCAATCACTATACTGCTGATTTGGTGGAACCGTTGCCTAAAAATACAAAAAATTACGTTGATGATAACGGATTGAAATATTCATTTGATAAGAAATGGCTGTCAAGCCAGAGTGCATGGTTAAAAGTAGGTAAAATAAATTCATAAAAATATATTCGAAGCATCTCACCTTTCGTTAATTTTAGATAGTACCGAAAGGTTTGGGTGATGTATTAAGAAAAATAAAAAGCAAGTACAACAATCCTCCAGTTTATATAATGGAGAACGGAGTATCTGATGCAAATATTGTGAACGATAACATGAGAATCCAGTATTTATACGCTTATATGAAAGAAGTGTTGATTGCAATGAAAAGAGACAAGTGCAATATCAAAGCTTATACAATATGGAGCTTTCTTGATAGCTTTGAGTGGGACAAAGGCTATTCGTAAGTAAAAGTATTAAATTTGCAATTAAAGGCTTAGCTATGATATTAATTAGTCTTTTAACTTTTTTCATATGCAGAAATAATTTTGGACTTGTACATGTTGACTTCAATAATCCAAACCGAACACGCAGCTCAAAAAAATCAGTATCTTGGTTGAAAGCTGTTCTAAAATCTCGCAAATTACATCCTTCATTAAGATGACTAAAATAAAAGTTTCTAATGCTTTTGGAGTTTTTCATTAAAAATAAACAACAATGATTACTTTCTACTATTTCAAATTAACTTATAAGCTCTAGAACTTCTAAAAACTGACATATTATATGTTTTTCGATACAGGGGGCATACAGCGATTTTAAAATATTATAAAATGTGTAAAATCGTATTTTACGCATACTGTATCGAAAATTATCGTTCGATACAAGTGCGAAAGATGATTCTACACTCGTGTGATACCCTCGCTTCGCTCGGGCGACAATCCTCGTGCTAGAATCCACACTTTCGCACTTGTATCGAAATATGCTATTATGTACAACTCATTTTACTGATAAAAGATATTTGATTTATTCTTTTTTTATCTTGATGTATGACAACCTTTCTGTTATCCGTGTAGACTTATTAAAGTACGATGGAGTCTGTACTAAATTACAGAAATGTCAGGTACTTGTAAATAAACAATGAAATTTTGGTGATAATTTCAGTGGTGAGTGGTATCAAATAAGAGTTTTTCTTTATTTTTAATAGTGTTTATTAATAACTTTTTATCTATAACAAAAACATAAATTGTATAAATTTTAAACAAGCAAATCTTGGCAATGTAAACAGAAATTAAAAAAGAAAAATATTATTTTTATACGTTGTATGTACTGATATAATCTTGTAAAGCTAGTGGTAAGAATAATAATATTGATAATAATAATAATAATAATAATAACAATAAAGATTACAAGTTTTATTATTAGAAAATTTTTCATAACGATTACAAACACATACGATTACGATGCACTTTTCTCAATACTAAATAGCTTTATGAAAACGTCACGTTAGCATTGAGTTTTGTAATGTCATCTTTCAACATTTTTCACGAGATTACGAATGCTGAAAGATAGTCAAGCTTCTGAGGTTAACTGATCGAGTTCAGTTTTTAACAGCGTCGTCTCAAAATGATTCGGCAAAGACTAAGATGTCTACGTAAATTGTTTATACTTTTTTGGTAATAAAAATATAATTTTGTACTGTCAATTTGTATTTTTATATTCTGTTTTGTATAGTTTTTTAGTTTTCCCACGTATCAGAGGAGAACAGAATATAGATCTAAGTTTTCCTGATGGATTTTCAATCGGCATCGGTACGTCGTCTTACCAAATTGAAGGTGCATGGAATATCAGCGGTATGAAATCATTTTCTAATTTCTTATACATAACTTGAAAGTTCAGTATAAATGAACATTATTTAAAAAAAACAATTTGAACAAATAAATATAACGTATAACTATAATATTATTGATGAAAAGACTAAGTTTGATATAACTTATTTTCTCCGTTTAAAAGACAAAGGTGAGAGCGTATGGGATCAATATGTGCACGAAAATCCACACAAAATTGTGAATCAATCAACAGGAGATATCGCCTGCGATTCTTACCATAAATACGAGGAAGATGTGAGACTCATCAAAGAAATGGGTGTAAGTAAACTGTTTTATTTATTCATTGTTTCCTCTGAATCATTACTGCAATGGCATTCTTAAATCTTGATAATGGCCATTTCGAAAAGTAATATTATTTTTTTAATATGACTTCGTTGAAAAAATATATAAATAATAAACATTGAATACGATTTTTCACAATTTCTAATTGAAAAGATATATAGTTATCCAAAGTGTACTTCGAAAAATGGAAGGCACTCTGCTCTTATTACTTTAGTTACATTTTTCCATCTGAATTCAAATTCAATGTACCGTACCGCATGCAATGCAACATCGATCCACTTTCTACACACCACACGAGTAACGCAGTGAATTTTTTACCACGCAGCTCAATCACTACCGTTTTTCCCTCAGCTGGCCGCGCATACTGCCCACAGGGCGGGCCAACATCGTGAGCAAAGCCGGTCTGCGCTACTACCACGATCTTCTGGATGAGCTGGAGAAAAATGGCATCGAGCCACTGGTCACGATTTACCACTGGGATCACCCGGAGGCGTTGCAGAAGCTCGGCGGCTGGACAAATGAGATAATGGTCGAGCTATTCGGCGATTACGCAAGGATCGTTTTCCGCGAGTTCGGCCGGCGGGTGAAGTTTTTCACGACGATAAACGAGCCGATTGCCGTTTGCAGGGATGGTTACACAACGGGCACGCAGGCACCGGGTAAGAGGAAAAGAGAGAGAGAGAGAGAGAGAGAGAGAGAGAGAGAGAGTGTGTGTGTCTATATGTGTCAACTCGCAATCCGCGATAAATTAATAGTAAAATTTTAAATAGCCCTGTCGGCCGATGTTGCATAAGGCCCCTGACAGCCGGGCGACAAGTTGAAATAAGAGCTTGTATTGTATTGCCTTTTGCTTTCTGAAAAGTGACATGAACGCGAAGAGACGTTTTATTGTGCCATTATACTAAAGAAATCTTTATCCAGTTAATTATATCTCAGTTGATCAACGGAAAAGTATTGTATTATATGAGAAAATCTAAAGATTTAGGATCTTTTAATTTTTTAGGAGTTCTAAAATTTATGAGATTCAAATCTGGCTGTAACTCAAATTGAATTTCAAAATGAACCAAAGCTTAAAATTTTTGCTTTTCAATAAAAAAAATTCAATCCTAAATAATGATTCAGAAATAGCTGCAAACACAAAATTAAAAATGGCAAAAGATCCGTTATTTTTCGTAATTCTTATGTTCTTCGTTATTTTTTTTTAATTTTATGTACGCATCTGTTTCTATATCATTATCTATAATTGTTTTTAAAATTTTTTTTTATAAGCAAACATTGTTAGCTTTGTAAATAATTTGAGCAGCAGCCTTTTAAACCTTAAATTTTGGGACTCCCAAAAAGTTAAAAGTTCATGAGATTTTCTCATATCTGTACATTTTATATTTCTGCTCGTAATAAAGATAAGATATATAAATATTAAAGAATACATTATCACAACAATACTGTGTTTTGCAGATGAACACATTTTCCTAACTTTTTTTGAATTTATTAAAGAAATAAAAACATCCATTTAAAGTTAAAAATTTGTAGAATAAAACACCAAAGCTTACATAATCATTACAAATCTAAAGCTATAATAATGTCTGAAATGCGTAAATGATATTTTTTGACACTCCGTGCGAGAAGTTCGATTTCTCGCATGCTGCGATAAACGATGCATGCAAAAATCTCACTTCTCGCTCGTCATGTCAAAAAATACGGTTCACACGAGAAGAAAATCAAATTGTCGCACTAGTATCGAAATGTACTATTTCCAGGTTACCAATTTGGCAAAGTAGCAGAATACCTCTGCGGCCACAACATTCTGAAAGCCCACGCCCGTGCCTATCACATCTATAATGACGAATTTCGAACTGAGCAAGGCGGAAAAATCGGCATAGCATTGCCCTGTCCACATCATTTTATAAAGAATGAATTGCACGCGGAGATACGCGACCTCGCTTTTCAGTTCGAGTGCGGCAGATTCGCGCATCCCATTTTCTCCAAAGAGGGCGACTACCCCAAAGTGGTGAAGCAGCGGATCGCCGAGAAGAGCAAGAAGGAGGGACTACCACGATCAAAATTGCCTTCGTTCACGAAAGAGTGGATCGAGTACATTAAGTATGACTTGAACTTGTGAAGAAAGTGTTTGATATCAGAAAAAACGTTTCGGAAACTAGTAGATTTTATTTTTTAGTCTAATTTTGAACATATCAAAGATCTTTTATTGGCTTACGATTATCTTACTACATCAAGCTTATCATTAAATTAATTTTATTTGATTAAAAAATTATCATTTCGGTTTTTCTCTGTCAAATATTTCACTTATATCAATAATGAATAATTAGTTATATTTAAATCTTCTATAAATTAAATTTTTAATTTAGAGGTACAGCTGACTACTTTGGATTAAATCATTACAGTTCATCAATAGTGGAGCCTGCACTAGAAATTGATGGGGTCGGTGGAGAGAATGACGAAGGTATAATCTACAGTAAAGATTCTCTATGGCCAAATACAACTAGTTCTTGGCTGAAAGTAAGTAGATTAATCTGCGCCTTGAATATATTGAAAATACTTTTGTAAATTGACTTATAGATTAAAACTAACTTCGTAACTTCGGGAATTTTAGATTGTACCTGAAGGACTACGCTACGTTTTAATAGAAATAAAAAAAAGGTACGATAATCCGCCAGTTTACATTTTAGAAAACGGTGTCTCCGATAATGGGACATTGTCCGATACTCAACGTATACAATTTTTGTACTCGTATATGCGCGAAATGCTAATAGCCACGAAACGCGATGAATGTAATGTGAAGGCTTACACTATTTGGAGTTTGTTGGATAACTTTGAATGGGATAGAGGGTATAGGTAAATATTGTTTTGCGATAATAAAATGAAATACTATAAAAGACTATGAAGTACAACTTATTATAACAGAGATTAATTTAATAATTTTTTTCTAGTGAACATTTTGGAGTGATCAATGTCGATTTTAATGATGACGAAAGAACAAGAAAACCTAAGCAGTCAGCAAGATGGATTAAAACTGTTCTCAGCAGTAGAAAACTTGAGCCAGACTTGTTTATATTTACAACATTGTCATAAACATATTTTAACACAAAACATGTGTAATATAACTTATAATTTGTAAGTTAGTTTTAGCGATTTATATTCCGTATAAAATAAGCATGTTAGATTTACGACTTTAGATTTTGAAAATAAAATTCGATATTCTCATTGACGACCTACAAAAGAAATACAACAAAATTTAGTGAAAAGTTTACTACAAATTTCACAATACGTATTTTTTACTGCAATGTTTAAATAAATTTTAGAAAATTATAATAATCTACAACATACAGTTCAAACTTTCTTATAGACAAAAAAAAAGTCTCATCTGGAGTGTGAAAATAAAGCACTTAATGAATAATTGCGTTTACTTCTTTTTTCTATCAAATACTTGGGCTAATTTAAGTAGTATCAGTTGTATTGAAAAGTAAGATAAACATTATTTTACTGAAGAAAGAAATGGTTTAAAAATCACATGAATATGTATTATATAGGGATACGATTCTTTTACTACTCACCAATTACTGCTGATGTTTTAATAATAAAGCATATTTAATGGAGGATGGAGAATTATTTTTAAGATGATCATTTTATAAAGAAACATTATTTATTTTAATATAAAGTCAGAACAACGGTTAATACTATAATATATTTATCTGCTGAGCTATAGACACGAAAAATTTGGTTTTATGTTTTTATTACTGCCAATTAACGTAGTTCATATAATCTTTGGAAATAAACGCATACATTTTGACCATACATACACTGATAAACGTAACCAACTGTAAATATTAAATGTTAAGATAATATTTATAGTTTTTTTTCAGGCATTAAATTTTCTCATAAGAAACTATGTAGCGTTTCAGACGTCTTTGTATAATAATTGATACGTCCGTAGTTAACCGGCCCTATGCGTGACTGGCATCGAAATAATTCAACAATTGTATAGGAAAAAAAAGTATTGATGCTTATAGAAGAGTCTCACGAACCGAACAGTAGCTCTAAAAATGTGAAAGCGGAAAGTTATAATGTGGAAGCTCCGAAATCGTTTTAGATATAAATAATTTTCAGTCCGAATTCAGTATCTACACAAACTTGACATACCTTTTTATGCTACACTTAAATAAACAAGTTCAATTGAACTGTATTAATGTTCATTTGATTAAAAATTACTTATTATCACTAATTTTATGAATAATATCATAACTATAATTAAGATATACATTTTCTAAGGAATATTAAATATGTATTGTAATTTATTTTATAAAATGAAGTTACAAAAGAAATTGTTTTCATTTATTTATGGCAAGCAATCAACTTTCTTGCGATAAATTTACTATCTTTCTTAAGTCTTACGCAAACTATTGACATTGGTAAAATGTATTTCATTACGTTGACAGTGCTCAAGAAGAAGCCGCGGATAAAGACCATTTCAATAAGATCCCTATAGTGCAATTACGTTTTGCAAACTTGGTGTACACGTGCTCACTGTTATGTTTTAAAAAAAATATTTACACTTGCAAAAAAAGATACGTTCCTCGAGTTTAAATCCACATAAGAATGTTGCTGCGATATTCATTTTATTATTTATATGGTAGCATTGCAATATACCTAAAGTAAGAAAGCTTGGTTAAATTTTAAAAAACATTAATTGAACCAAAAAGCCTTATTAAATAAAATATATTTTATAACATGATCGTGTTGACATAGAATATTTCCTATACCATTTTATCTACATATAATTTGAACCTATTTGTAATTTTGGAGCAATACATAATAAATATGATTTTTTATTGATCTGCTTTGTAACACAAACGAATTTCTCGTTTAAGTTCAAATATTGTACTTGGCAATGAGGATTGGACATTTCCAGAAGGATTTTCATTAGGCACTGCAACATCTGCATATCAAATAGAAGGAGCATGGAATGTTAGCGGTAAGTGTGTTTAATCTATTCGTATTACCTCCAGTATTATTTAACGTTAATAATAGCCAGTATCTTTTACATACAAAAACGCTTTCCTAAAATTGCAACTGATTATTTAAAATACTTAAAGACTTCAAAATAAAATCGTTATTTATTTTAATAAAATATCATCACGTTATATCTGTTAAGACAAAGGAGAAAATGTTTGGGATCGATATACACACACGAGACCAGAAAAAATTGCGAACAGAGACACTGGTGATGTTTCTTGTGATTCGTATCATAAATATAAAGAAGATGTTCAATTAATGAAGCAATTAGGCGTAAGTACATTATTAATAGTCATTTTATCTGTGATTCTTATTAAGTTTGACATGTAATCGTGATTTTACTAAAAAATGATATCAGACAAAATTATAATTAACTAGTTTCACATATTTTTTTTAGATAAATCATTATCGATTTTCCCTTAGTTGGTCTCGAATACTTCCCACAGGATATCCAAATGTAATTAGCAAAAGTGGCATCAAATACTACAATGATTTATTAGATGAATTAGATCAGAATAATATAAGGCCCATGATTACTATATATCATTGGGATCATCCCCAAATCTTTCAAGATATTGGAGGATGGACAAACGAAGCTATGGTGGATTTATTTGGAGAGTACGCAAGAATTATTTTTCAAGAATTCGGAAACCGAGTAAAAACATTTATAACTATAAATGAACCAAATATTGTTTGTGAAAATGAATACCATCTAGCAGGTAAGCTTATATGGTAGTTAAAGTAGATGTGGGAGTTAGTGTGCCTCCATCAGTTACTGAGCCTTTCCTTTTAGCCCAGGACACGGTAACTGAGGCACAGTAATACATATCTAATTAATTGTTAAAGCAGCGTATGGTAGAGTGTGATGATAATTATAATGTTTTTGCTTCTTATGGCCAATGTTCTACCAGGATGGGTTTCTTACATCATGGGGTTCTACATTTAGTATGTGAAAAAGAATTGTTTAGGCCTCACTACGTTTGAGTTGTTAAATACAATTGTATTATACACCTTTTTATTGTGTGGCGTTCAACATACTGTATTAAATGTATTTTATTTTTGTTTTAATATAGTACCTGAAGAGGGACACAAAAAAAGTGTCCGAAACGTCGTTTCTCAAGTAAATGTCTTCATTTATTTAAAAGAAACCCATCCTGGTAGAACATTGACCATAAGAAGCAAAAACATTATAATACATATCTGTCTTCTTATGGAGTATCAGTAACGGACAAATGCATCGCCCAAAGTTTGAATTGATATTTTGATGTTTATATAGTCTATCTTCATAAAACATACCGTTTAATTGATCAAAATGAATGTTCTAATTTATGAAATGCATCTAATAATGCAAAAAATACAGGAAACGGCTATTATATTAAATAAGAACGCTGATATAACTCCCACACTTACCCTGTAGCTATTCATTTCCTTGCTCAATTTTTATTAATTATAACTAACTTAGGTATAAATCGTGATAGGGCTGAAAATCGGTAAACATGCAGAATATCTTTGTACCCATAACATTATTAAAGCTCATGCTCGTGCTTATCACATTTATAATGATGAATTCAAAATAAAACAGCAAGGCAAAATAGGCATTGTCTTGAATTGCTATCAACATTATCCAAAGCAAAAAGATGACACTATTTCTAGTGATTTAGCTTTTCAATACCAATGTGGTAGATATACTCACCCAATTTTTTCAAAAACTGGGGATTATCCAGAAATTATAAAGGAAAGAATAGCACAAAATCGTAAATTTGAAGGTCTACGACGGTCTAGGTTACCAATCTTTACGACAACATGGATAAATTATATTAAGTAAGTTTGATTTTAGAGTTTATATGAGTTGAAGATAAATCTCATATAATTTTTAGAGGAACTGCTGACTTCTTTGGATTAAATCACTACAGTTCCAAATTAGTAGAACCAGCTCCCCAACCAAATAATACAATTTATAAAGATAACGTTGGACTTACATACAGTTATGATCCGAAATGGCCTTCTACACCAATAGAAACTATAAAAGTAAGAATTTTTTATGTATGATAAAGCCAATGATACCCGTAGAATGTACAAATACAAATGTAATTTTAATTAACTACCTAATATTAATGAACTGTCGGCGCTATTTTCCAGACTAAATATGTGTTAGTTATTACGTTATGAAGCTACGAGATTTCTAAAGATTTTAACTTTAGAAAATATATTAATATTTCACTTTATTTGTTATTATTACAGATAGTTCCAGAAGGCTTCAAAGACATATTACTCAAAATAAAAGAAGAATATGAAAACCCTCCTGTATATGTAACTGAAAGTGGTCTTGCTGATTTTGGTACATTGGAAGATAATCAAAGAGTAGAATATTTAAGTTTGTATATGAAAGCTATGCTCACAGCTATCAAACAACATGGATGTAATGTACGAGCTTATACAATATGGAGTCTCCTAGACAATTTTGAATGGCAACAAGGATATAGGTAATAATGATCTTTTATGAGACATACATATACACACGCACGCACGCTCACAGAAATAATCACAAAACTGAAATTACTTAATTCTTTCAGGTCAAAATATGGACTTTTTCATATCGATTTTAATAACCCAAATAGAATAAGAACACCGAAAAAATCTGTTTCATGGATCACACAGGTTATGCATACCCGCCAAGTTCAACCTATTAATTAATATTTGAGGAGCTATTCGGAATAAGAACGTTTATGTTGTGGGTTTTCTATAATTGTAATAATTGTATAGATACTGTAATAATTGTATGAATGGCATTAGTTTTCTTACCTTTTTTAGTAAATATTTTTTATTTTGAAACAAAATAAAAATTTCATATATTTATTAATCCATTGGTTACTCAATCGATACTAGTCATCTCTAAGCGCGCTTCGCGCGCCGTAATTTGTTTTTGTAACCTAGCAACCCATTACTGCCCCAACCAAATCACGAATAAAATGATATTATAACAAATCTATCATTTTTTAAGTTAGGAGGATAGGAGGATTCTCTTCATGCCCAAAAAACTAATTTCCTTGGATGTAAAGAGTTGCAAATATGTGAATTAATTTGTGTACCATAGGTAATATTTGGGATAAAAAGAAAATATTGGAAGAATGGAAAACTGCAAAAAATTGTGCCGTATCCTTACACGGACGATATAAAAGAAGCTAATAAGAATCCCAGACAAATATCATTATTGTTAATTGCTCGCAAACTAAATATGGAAATAAGTAGGATCAAAATGATTATGGAAATTGAAGAAAAGGAATTACCTGCAGAGTTGTAGTTCAAAAAGCTAGAAAGGGAAAAAAATATGCATACGCGTTTATTATGGATCTAAAAGCTATATTTGATACTATAGAAAAAGAAAATCTTTAGGAAATTTTAGAACAAGTAGAACTGGAAATAGGCTTACGAGAAAAAATCACATAAATAAAGTATTACAATAAGAATGTAAATATAAAAATAAAGAACTAGAAGTTAACAATTTCAAATTTTTAGATTTTAATTTTAGTAAATTAAAAGTTAAGAAAATTTTAAAAAATTAAGAAAAAAGAAAAAAAGCAAAAAAATTTCCGTAGCAGTTAGGAAAAGGAAGGTATAAAATTGATTTTAAAAGCAGGATGATGTTATTGAACTTTGTATTGGTTGTCATTAAATTTGTATTGATTGTATTTGTATTGATATATTGTATGATATTTATTGTATGATATTTATTGATATTATATTTATTGATATATTAGATTGACATATAGTATTGATTGTCATTGAATTGTTATTGAACTTTGTATTGATTGTCATTGAAAAAATTGTAATGAAATATGATGCAAAACAAATACAAAGTTGGTAAGAAATGCAAAAACTTGAAAATATAAAAACAAGCTCTATCAAGGGGGTACTAAAGTTAGTCAAATAACAAGTTTACATTTTTATTAATATCATCCTTTCAGCTTCTTTCAAGAAGAAGTCATTATATATCAAAAGTGATTCAAAAATCATTTTTTCTCAATAATAAGATATATTATAATGTTTTATAATATATATTTGGATGCAAGTCATATATAAAATATATAGGAAGCAAATAATTTGTTTTCTTATCCATTTATAAAACCTTTCGATTGGATTAACTGTTATCATTCTAAAAATAAGTTTCAATCTAACTACTGATATCATAGTGAAAAACACTGGTATAGAACATTAGTGGAACTGGGATTCGAGTTAAAATGTGGCTCCAACGTTTACTAGATTTTCTACATGCTATTGTTATTACGGCATATTTTGGGTAAATATTTTTTTAGATTTACAATCAAGAGTGAGAATCGAGAAACAAAAATGACTGTAATATTATGTAAAATCAACGTAAACACTTGTAGAATTGGCAAAACTTTAAATGCATGATATTTATATTTGTTCATAGATATAATTGATGCAGAAAATGTATATTAACTCTTTTCGATTTGTGATGTAAAGATTTTTAAAGATCAAAAGTTTTTATAATCTTACGAATTGCAATATATGATCGAAGTTAATTTATAAAAAATAGTTATTTTGAAATATTTAACAATCAATTCATTTTAGATGCTTTTATGTTCATGGATATGAAGATTATAGTTTCCCAAAAGGATTTTTAATAGGAACTGCATCTTCAGCATATCAAATAGAAGGAGCATGGAACATCAGCGGTAACAATAATTATTTGTTTAAGATAGTTATATCCCAAGATAAAGAATTTTAAAATCTTAATCTTAGAAGGTAGAATCTTACAAGAAGATCTTGTAGAAAATAATTTTTATTTTAATCATATAACATCTGATAATGTGACGAATCATAGATTTTGAAGAAGTAGAAGTAATGAACTGGAAAAAATTTTAAACCCAAAATTATATAATTGCCACTACAGATATTGTTCATTCGAGAAATAGTCATAAAATGTTTCGAATTTTTTTTATTTTGAATTTAACTTTAATATTTAAATGCTTATTTTGTTCCTTGAATAATAATCTAAAAATCCAGTATTGAGAAATTTTTAAATAATCTATTGTAAGGAGAAAAAATTCATCGTTATTTAAAAAAAATGTTATATAAGTAAAATAAAAATTATTTTCTACAAGGTCTGTATTTTAGAATATAACTACCTTAAGTTTTAATATATTATTCGTAACGGATTATGAATTTTTTCTTTTACTTTGTATGCATCAAGACAAAGGAGAAAGTGTTTGGGATCGATACACCCATAATCGATCTGAAAGAATTCTGAATAGACATAATGGCGATGTTGCTTGTGATTCATACCATAAATACAAAGAAGATATTCAATTGATGAAGCAGATGGGTGTACGTATAATCGTTTCTATATTTATTTTCAATTCCCGAAAAATTTACTGTTATTAAATTTTAATATTTTAACTAATACAACACAACATTAATTCAATACATTTTCAGGTAGATCATTACAGATTTTCTCTTAGTTGGACTCGGATTCTTCCCACAGGATTTGCTAATGTGATTAGTAAAGACGGCATTAAACACTACAATAATTTATTGGATGAATTGGAAAAAAATAATATAAAACCTTTAGTTACAATTTATCACTGGGATCATCCACAGGTCTTTCAAGATATTGGTGGTTGGACAAACGAAGCAATGATTGATTTATTTGGGGATTATGCAAGAGTTGTGTTTCAAGAGTTTGGACATCGCGTAAAAACGTTTGTAACTGTTAACGAACCAAATGTAGTTTGTGAAAATGGTTATTTTACAGGCATGTTAGCACCAGGTATGTAGTATTTATAAATTTCTGTCGGATTAATGCATCTTTTTAAAATAATTGCAAAAAATATTTGTATATTAGGGCTAGATATGGGTAGATATGCAGAATATCTTTGTACTCACAATATTGTAAAAGCTCATGCTCGAGCATATCACATTTACAATGATGAATTCAGAGATAAACAAGAAGGCGAAATAGGTATTGTTCTCGATTGTTATCAACATTACCCAAAACATAATAACGATACTATTTCTGGGGACTACGCTTTTCAATTTCAATGTGGGAGATACACACATCCTATTTTTTCGAAAACTGGTGATTATCCAGAAATCGTAAAAAAAAGAATTGAAGAAAATAGTAAATATGAAGGATTAAAAAGATCAAGGTTACCCGTTTTTAGCAATGAATGGATAAATTATATAAAGTATTAATTTCACTAAAGAGTATCATTTTAATTTTATAAAAAAACAATTTAAATAAATCGAAATGACATTTTTCAGAGGGACTGCAGATTTTTTCGGGCTCAATCATTATAGTTCAAAAATAGTAGAGCCAGCGCCTAAAGGGAATAAAACAATTTATGAAGATGATGTTGGCCTTCTGTATAGTTATGATCCAAAGTGGCCTTCTACACCAACTGAAGCTTTAAAAGTAAGTATGATAACAGTCATTAAAATTGTTATCAACATATTATTAAAATTGTCAAATACTTATTAAATGCGTATACTGTCCATTAAATAAATGCATGAAAAATTTAATAGCTCTCTATTATATAGAATTATGAAAATTCAGTACATCTGCACTATACATTTTTCAGATAGCACCAGAAGGCTTTAAGGATATGTTAGTAAACATAAAAGAACAATATAATAATCCAGTGGTCTATATAACTGAAAATGGTCTTGCTGATATTGGAACATTAGAGGACGACCAAAGATTAATATATTTAAGTTCATACATGAAAGCTATGCTTACAGCTATTTACGAACATGGATGCAACGTAAAAGCTTATTCAGTATGGAGTCTTTTAGATAATTTTGAATGGGAACAAGGATATACGTAAGTACATTATACATTTTATTATCAAACTTCAAAATCAAATTTCTGTACCATTTAGAATTTTTAGTTAATTAATATTTATAATAATGCTCTTAACACATATAAAGAGAAATGAATTTTATTTTTTTCTCTAGCTCAAAGTATGGACTTTTTCGCGTCGATTTTAATCATCCTAATAGAACAAGAACGCCAAAAAAATCGGTTGCATGGTTAACTGATGTTATGCATGCTCGGAAAGTTTTACCAATCAATTAAACAATTAAATTTGATTATTGTATTGTAATATATTGTAAACATATCGAATATATACAAATATTTTATCAACGCATATATATTTATAAACATTACTACCATGGATGATTATTTTCTTTAATATTGTATTTATAAAAAAAATCATTCAAAATAAATACAAACATAATAGAACATTCAGCGATTTGAAAAATAATTTCCACAACTGGTCTTGTGAATTGATTTAATCACGTCCAATTCTGGTTTGCAACTGTCACTCACCGAACGCCTTTCATCTTTTTGTTTATGCTCTGATGCAACTGCAGATGCAGCAGTAACAGTAATATTCTTCACGAACGAGGCGGCGGTCAGTGTTCCCTGATCTTTTGACGAGAGTAGAAATGATACGCAGTTTATATCTCTGTACACTAATTTCAGTAGGAAAAATGTAGTAACGGCATTAATTGTTAAAACGTTAATTGTAGAAATTTTTTAATTGCATATTTGTTAAAACAAGTAGATAAATGATTAAATTATAAATATAAAACTTGAATGTCAAATCATTTAGAATATTTTTTAAGTGTTTTTTACTAAAAGCTTAGTTTTAAATTATTTATTTTGAAACCTTGATTAGTATTCGATAGAAAAATGGCATCTTGTGATCTAATTTGTTATCTATATGTTACATTTTATGTAGTGTAAGTATGTTTTAATTTACTACCTTAATTTTTTATTTTTCATAGCTAAACATTGAACCTTTAAATCGAAACTTATCGATAATTAATCATCGCTGATTATGTGTACAAGAACATTATCTTTCAGTTAAATTAAAATTTACTAACGTAGTGAATCTATAACTTTTGGTAACGCTGTTTTAAATAATAAAATATATTTAAAGTCTCGTTAATGGGAATGATGACTGGATTTTTCCTCATGGACTTTTGATTGGTACCGCGACGTCTTCGTATCAAGTTGAAGGAGCATGGAATACCAGTGGTCGGTAAAATTGAAACATTAATTATTATTAATTAATAACTAGAATAAGAAAGTTAATATAATATTAATGATGATTACACTTAAAGATAAAGGCGAAAGTATTTGGGATCGGTATACGCACACATATCCAGACAGAGTAACTAATAAAGAGAATGGTGATGATGCCTGCGACTCATATAATAAATACAAAGAAGATGTTCAATTAGTTAAAAGCATGGGTGTAAATAATAAAATCTCTAAATAATGTAAAAATATACGGTTATTTCAGAATAATAAATGTAAAAAATGTTTACAGATGGATTATTATAGATTTTCTTTAAGCTGGCCCCGACTACTTCCAACAGGATATTCTAATATAATTAGCAAAACTGGTATTAAATACTACAATGATTTATTAGACGAATTAGAAAAACACAAGATAAAACCTTTGGTAACAATTTATCACTGGGATCATCCCCAAGTCTTTCAAGATATCGGTGGATGGACAAATGAAGCAATGGTAGATTTATTTGGTGATTATGCAAGAGTGGTTTTTCAAGAATTTGGACATCGCGTAAAGATATTTGTCACAATTAACGAACCCAATTCAGTTTGTCGAAATGGATATTACACAGGCTACCATGCCCCAGGTATAGATAGAACTTAAAATATCTTGTAATTTAAGTAGAGTTTTTGAATTGAAATTTTAACCTCGGGTAAATATTATTTAGGATTAAAAATAGGAAAACATGCTGAATATCTGTGCAGTCATAATATCATAAAAGCACATGCTCGAGCATATCACATTTATAACAAAGAATTTAGAAGTGAGCAAAGAGGGCAAATAGGAATTGCTTTGGACTGTACTCATTATTACTCAAAGTATACAAATGATACTATTTCTGCCGAAATAGCTTTCCAATATCAGTGTGGTAGATATGCAAACCCTATTTTCTCACAAGTTGGTGATTATCCGAAGATTATAAAGGAAAGAATTGCACAAAATAGTAAATACGAAGGTTTAGCAATATCACGGTTACCTGTATTTTCAGAAAAATGGATAAGTTACATTAGGTAATGAGAGAATCCCCATGCATATTTTATAAATTATTTCTAGCTAAGGTATGAGAGAAAATAAAGGTAATAGTAAAATGAAAACGTCTAATTTTCTATTTTAGAGGTAGTGCTGATTTCATAGGACTAAATCATTATAGTTCCTTACTTGCGGAGCCTGCACCTAAACCTAAAAACACAATTTACGTAAATGATGATGGCCTTCTTTACAGTTTTGATCCTAAATGGCCATCTACATCAAAAGGGAGCAGAGTAAATTTTTCGATCTTTCTAGTTTTTGATTATTCTCATTTTTCTTTTAATAGTTCTTTTGAAAAACACACAAACTACTTTTTGAAATTTGTGTTCACTAATTTTATAAAGATAAATACTAAATTATTTATAATATATAAATATAATAATTTTTACAGATTGTTCCACACGGTTTTAGAGACTTATTGAGAAAAATACAAGCAGAATATGGAAATATGCAAATATACGTGACGGAGAATGGACTTTCTGATATTGATTCATTAGAAGATAATGAAAGAGTGGAATATTTATATTTATATATGAAAGCTATGCTTACAGCTATCAAAGAATATAATTGCAAAGTAAAAGGATATACAGTGTGGAGCCTATTGGACAATTTTGAATGGGAACAAGGTTACACGTAAGACGTTTAAAAATAAAATACTAATGTCAGTGGTAATTTTCAGTTCGATAATTTTATTATACATCAATTACCTATTTCTTTATGTTCAACTTAAGTTATAGTGTAGAACACAAGTACAAATAATAATATTGTATTATTACAGATCCAAATTTGGACTTTTTCGTGTAGATTTTACAAATCCTAATAGAACAAGAACAGCGAAGAAATCAGTATCCTGGCTTACAGAAGTTTTACGTAAACGAAAATTAGAAAAACTAATAAAATATTAATAACTTATTGCTAATAAATTAAGTGATAATTTTAAAATAATACACATTTTAATTTGCCATTATAGATTAAACAGGTTCAAAACAATGCTCTTCTAGTATCTGTAGCAATTAAGTTGATAAAAACTATAAAAAAGTGCAGTAGATAAATCAATAAGATTTCTATCTAATAGATTATTAATTGATAATGTTTGTCATTGAATCGTTATGGAATTTTTCATAATTTTCAAATCATCTAAAAATTCCTTCTTATTGTAAAAAAAACTTAATTTATTAAATTCGCTTACATTATAACTGAATAAAATTTAGAATATTAAGGGCACGTGATATATAGATATAACGGATTTAATTAGTAACATAGTTTTTTAACGATATAATAAAATATTTCAGAAAATGTAAAACTACGACTTGGCTTGTTGACTCGTAACCCTCTGTGAAATTTCAAGTTTACATTTGACGTTAGCTCAGCATCGGAGAGCATGAGGAAAACGGTTATAAATAAATTATAGGTATACAACAAGAATTAAATATAAAAAAAATTTTAAACTTATAAACGGTAGAGCAAGATTAAAAATAGAGTGATTAAAAAAAAATGTAGGTGTGGCGGTGATACGCGGTTACGCGGACGTGTCGTTTCCGCGGGCTCGCGAGACTCTCTCCAGGGTGAACCTGCCCTATCCTGATGACACCGAGCGAGGCTCGAGGTGTCACCCCCTTTCTGCCCTTGCGCGGATGGTCATTCGCGCTGGGCGAGGCTCACCTGGTGCGAGAGCCTGGCGAGAGGAGGCCCATCATCTCCGGCGGAGGCGCGGAGGGCGAGTGCGCTCGGAAACATTTTGCCTTACCAAAACACCTCGGTGCGAGTCGGGGGCGAGCAGCGGCGCTCGCTGATTGGTTGCCGTAAGGGCGACAAAAAATAGAGTGCAGATCGGCTGCAGTTAGGGGTACGGACCGCTCGATTCCCTTCCAGCGGTTAAGAGTGTGGCCCGTCGGCTCGCTCGCGGGGAGCGTCGACCCTCGACAATTTCGGAGAAAAAGTCGAGCTCGCAAATTCTTAAGAAAAAAAAAAATAAGAAAAAAAGAAAATAAGTCCGCGATTGTTGCGGACGTCACATTTTAAAATGTCTGAGAATGTCATATAGAGATCAAAATTTTTAAATTATATCTGATTTACATTTTGTCCCAAATACATTCTTAAATGTTTTACACTGACTTAACTCATAGGTTTACATTTAAAAATTTTATTTTATATCGCTAAAAACCTGTGAAGCAGCACAATCCGTAGCAATTGAATATTGCAATCGTTTAATTTTTATTATGTAATTTAAGAGAAAATTATTGTAAGATATTTATGATTTTATTTAATAAAAATAAATGATTTTACTTTAATTTAAATTTTATCTGTAAAAATTATTAATACTTTTGATTATAATGTAAATGCTAAAACAGAGAATCCATTCATAAACATGTATACTTTTCTTACATAACCATTATTTAATAATGATGAATATTAAAACTATTGTTTAAAATTGTTATTACCACACTTTTATACTAAATTTGGGACATAGATAACGATTATATCGTAATGGTCGTCTATTATCTATATAACAATAACAAATTTCAATACCACGCACGTGAAATTGATAATGAGAATCGTCCTTAAAGATAAATCATTTCCAATTATGGAACATGAATGGCTACCTTTACATTAACAGTTTACTTGAAGAGGCAGATATCGGCTTATCAGTGACGCTCAACCCCGATAAATGAATGCAATATCTTAAGTAATGTATTTATTGTCTCAATCCGTCAACGCTCAAGGTTCAATCAAATTTCGTATACGGCCGATGTCTTTTCATTCTCCCGACTTTCGCTGAAAATAATACATCATGAAAAAAGCATAAGTTAGCTGTTCCTGTCAATAAATCGATATCGATAAGGTATAAATCAAATTACAAATTAAATATGATACATTTGTATTTAACTAAAATATAAACTTTTCAAATTATGTATAAAAATTTGATCAATAATTTTTAAATATTTCTTTTTTAGGATCAATACTGAAAGAAAGCGAAGTTTATACTAAGATTTAGTCGCCATCTATTTCTCGCTACGTAAACATGCTATTAGTAACATATCTTGTATGTGCAACAAGCGTTATAGTCCATTTTCCGTAAGTTTATCATTAAAAAAAAACACATTTATTTACTAATAAAGTTTTACGTTACTTAACACTACCTATAATTTTCTTTAAATATCAATTAGCATCATTTTCAAACATAATCAGGATGAAAATTGATAATTAAAATATTTTCTATTTGAAGATCAATTAATGCCAATGAAGATGAAGATTGGACGTTTCCAAACGATTTCATAATAGGCTCTGCCACAGCTGCTCATCAAATTGAAGGAGCATGGAATATTAGTGGTAAACATGCTTTATTTGGCCAATTTTCTTTTTTGTAATAATTTTTACATACAAAACCAGAAAAGATTCGTGATGGGTCAAATGCTGATATTGCTTGTGATTCATACAATAAGTACAAGGAAGATGTTCAATTGCTCAAAAACTTAAACGTAAGTAAAATATCTTCTGAATTTGTAACTCATGATTGCCTTCGGAGTGCTCCCGCACTCCTTGATAAATATAAATTTAAAATATATAATTATCTGGAATATTGTATCAGATGGACTTCTATAGATTTTCTTTAAGTTGGTCTCGAATTCTTCCAACTGGCTACGCTAATGTCGTCAGTAAAGATGGAATTAGATATTATCATGCTTTATTGGATGAATTAGAAAAAAATAATATAGAACCTCTTGTAACTCTTTATCATTGGGATCATCCCCAAATTTTTCAAGAATTAGGCGGTTGGACGAATGAAGTTATGGTTGACCTATTTGGAGACTACGCAAGAATTGTTTTTAAAGAATTTGGACACCGAATCAAAAAGTTTGCGACAATGAATGAACCACTTGAAGTTTGCCGTCAAGGATTGTACTTTGGGTCGTTTGCGCCAGGTAATAAAGTGAGATTAATTTATAACAATTTCTTATCGATTTATAAACTAAAGTAATCTAAATAAAATTGTATATCTATATTATTGCAAAATGTTATGAAAAGGCAAGCATTTAATAAACTCAGCATAATAAGGAATAGTAAAACACCGCCTGATATGTATTAAGTCTGATATATACATATGTGTTTAATCTTAATATTTCTCTGTAGGATTGAAGATTGGACGACATGCAGAGTATCTCTGTAATCACAACATTATAAAAGCTCATGCCCGTGCATATCACATTTACAACGATGAATTTAGGGCACAGCAAAATGGCAGTGTCGGAATTGTTTTGAACACATACTTTTTCTATCCGAAAAACAAAAATGACACTGATTCTGGAGAAGTAGCTTTCCAATATATGTTTGGTAGATATGCACATCCAATCCTGTCAAAAACTGGTGATTATCCTGCTATAATAAAACAAAGGATTGCAGAAAACTCTGAATACGAAGGATTGCGACAATCGAGGCTACCCACATTTTCTAAGCAGTGGATAAGTTACATAAAGTAAAATACATACAGGATGTCCCATTTCGATCTATAATTCTGAATACCTTTTTACAATAACCTCTAACAGAAAGCTTCTAAAACAAAAGTTGCAGGGTTTTGGAGAGGAGGCTATCTACTATTGACCTTGGAAAAATGACAAAACTGTATCAATAAACAAAAAAGAATATTTTCTTATATAAAACCAGTTGCTCTTTAAAATTCCCGTAAAAAAATTTCAAAATTTTGAATAGAAAATTGAATATGACGACTCAGAGTTGACAAAATTTGTTTCTACATTAAGGGGACAAGCCATGGTTGAACCTGAAAAAAA
>JAPYZO010001992.1:0-15953 GCA_030522905.1 Torymus flavipes
CCGATTGAAATTGGAGAAAGCGTTCTTGATTTGTAATAGACAACGCACACATATATACACAATATCTTCATGGTTCACGAATTTCAGCGCCGATAGTTTAAAAAACTGTTTTTAACCGTAACTTTTTATCGGAAAATTTTTCCTTTGCTCCAAAGCTCCCTCCTCGAGTAATCGAAAAAAAAAAATACTTACAATAAGAAATATATCCGCTAACATCACGCCAACTTTCACCATCTCTCACTCTTCTCTCCCATCTCCAAAAAAAAAAATTTCTCAAGTAAACCCGTGGAAAACCAGTGCGTCCCACACCCTCGCCACCGAGAGATTAAGAGCCGCAGAAACCAAGAAAAGAACCGTCCACACACACACACACACTCCAGATAAAGCAGCAAAACTCTCGAAGAAAGACAACCGCCGCCGCCGCCGCGCTATCTCGGGGCACGCGAAAAGGGAGCGAGAGAGAGAGAGAGATAGCTCGCACGATGAGCTATGTGTGCGACCGAGTGACAATATCTAGCGCGGCCGTGTTTGCTTCCTGATTATTGTCCAGCGAAGTTTTTCCTCTCGGCGCACGACGGGCCTGGTAGGCTGATAGGGCTAATCTCGCAAGGCCGAGGGAAAGGATCTCTCGGAAAGGGAGAGCGCGTTTGTGTATGTGTGCATTGGGGTTATATTGCGGGAGGTGGGCTTTTGAGTTTTTATAAGGGGCGAAGAGGAAAACGAAGTTGGTTCGGAGGATTAGATGGTAATTTTTTTTCTTGTTGTGAGAATTTTAGTGGGATATTTGTTGAAAATTTTGGAAGAATTGTGCGTGTCTGCGGGTATGAGTAGAAAATATAATGGGAATATCGCTGATCGTATTGAAAATATTTTGGAAGATAAAAATGTTTAGACAGTAGATTAAATTTGACTGTTCGATAATCATAGCCGATTTGTGCTCTAATTGAAGTCAAATATGGCTATCGTTAGCGAAGAAAGTATAGATATATCTAACATATATCGTGCGTCCTTTTAATCTACTTAGATATACTAAAACCAAACCATTTAAAAATAAAAAATCTTGTTATTTGACAAAGTATTCGTTTAAACAGTAAGGGGATATCGGAGCTCATTACAGATTCTTGTACATCGAATTGTTTTTTTTAATTATCTTAGTCAACTGGTGTTTCTATTGGGTTAACGAACTCTTGATGACAAAGATAGCACAGGTCCACAAATTTTCATTTTCAATTGTATTTCAATCCATCGCGTTCAGATTTGTAGACAATTGCGAAAATGTGTCAAATTTTAACAAAGTCATTAACCATAACTCAAAAATCCTGAAAACTACTATCCCTATTCTGTTATATGTTGTTAAAATTAAATATACATTTTCACAATTGACTAAAAATCTGGACGTGATGGATTGAAATACTAAATGGATTCGAGTTCAGTAGCCAAAAATACCTATCGAAAATGTGCGTTCGTTTACATCAATAGAATATAATAATTCGTGGACCTGTGCAATTAATGAAAATCAAAAGTCCCCTTAAACCATCCCTCTGGACAATGAACTTCTAAACCAAGTAGCTACAACAATACAACGTTTTAGATTACTTTATACGCACGTGTAACGCAGTATATGCTAAAAGTCAGTACAAAAACTCGCCACCCATCCCAAACTCTCGCATCAAGCTCGCATCCCTCCCTCCAATCACCCGCGCCTCGACATCTTCATAAAACGGTACCACGACTCGTAAAAAAAGCCTTGCCGCGTGTACAAGCATCGTCGCGCTCCTTCCGCACTTGGCGGTTTTACGACTCGAGCGAGCGAGGCGCGCGTGTAGCATGGGGGTATAAGTCGGCGAGGCCGGGAAATTAAAAGTGGAGCGGTTTTTACGGCCTTCATTCAATTAGCCCCGACGGTGGGGCGGGTTTTTCGGAAAAAGTGCGGGCGAAATATTTCGGAGAGAGCGAGCTTTGAAATATACAGAGTTTTGGCCGGGGCAGCTGCGAATGCTTACGTTTTATGAGGCGTTGGGGTATGGAGAAGAAGGTGAAGGAAAGCGTGCATTTTTAGGGGTTTTAAGGTTACGGGTTATTGGGAGAGGTTTGAAGTTTGAGAATTGTGGAAGGTGTATAGTTGTGGAGCGTTAATGGGGGGGGGCTGATCTTAGTTGCAAGATACTTTTTTTATGTGCGAAAAGAGTTACGCTTTCGGAATTCAGAGTAGAATTTTCCAAAAACTTTTGTATGTATTAAAATGAAATAATTTACTTCAGATATACTATATGTTTCACAATGTATAATTAATTACAAACTATGAAAAAAGTTTCACTTTAGATTTTAAAAGACCCACTCTTACATAAAAAGAGGCGTATTTTATTCGCGAGCTACATGAGGACTTTGTATTTTACTTTTTTTTTTATTTGTGTTTAATTAACGATGGAATTTATTTGCAAAATAAATTCCATCGTTCCACATTTACCAGCCACGCTTGTCGTGACTATATCCGTTCACGTTTAATCAGGCAAACTGCTAATCAACCCTCTGCCGAACACAACCAAGTCTCTACTATACACAAAAAATTCGTGTCCCGCGCGATAACACAAACCCCGCTCAGGGGGCTATTTCTCGTCTTCCACCTACACCGCGTCTCGCCTTCATACACGCCCGGCTTTTTCGACAATTAACCCACGCACGTGTCTCTCGCCGTAGTAAAGAAAATCCAATCCACCGTCCCGTTTCGCCAACTGCAACTTATATCGCGCAAGGGTTATTGCCATATAAAATGCTCGCGCGCACATTAGGAAGCGTACATGCGAAAGCCGCGTGTAGAAAGTGAGAAAAGCTGGCATTTTTAGGTTTTTCCAGTCCGCAATTTTGCCATAATGATGATGAATGAGCACCGACGTCGTCGTCCCGAATTTTTATTTGGGACTAGGGGGAAATAATTTACGGCAGAGTTTTGGAAAACGGGGCGGAGAGAGGGCGCGGGCGGACAATTAGAAATCTTTGTGTCTCGTAGATGGGGTCATTTGCGAGAGACTCAAGTTCTTGCCGAGTGCTGTGTTTTAGAAGGGCTTCCCGTGAGGATCGCTATAGAGGCTGCATGGGTGTTTATTGTGCGGCGAGTAAGTAGCGACGATTGTTCGAGTGAGACCGAAGCAAGAGAAACGTTTATGAGCTATTGTAATTTAGTAATAAGCGTAAAGTTTTGGGGGAATGTGGATTTTGGTGGGGCGAAAAATGTCTGCTCATATTGCTATAAGATGAATTGTTGGTTACCTATATTACATTTATTTCGAGTACACTCAATGTAAATAGTAGAGAAAAGTATAAAAAAAAAACTTTTACCTAAAATTCTAATTTTCACAATTCTTTTTATGTACATTCATCTAAAATTTCATATAAACCTACAGTCCTCCATTGTCCGAAAAAAATTCCATTCACACAATTTTTATTTTCACACACCCCTCTATAAAAAAAAAGAAAAGAAAAATTTTGCCTGTAACGCCGCGGTGCATCCCCGAGGACGCTGCATCCTCCTGCAACTGCATACGTGCACCGATGCAACGGGCGCAGCGGCACATTCAACTCTTTGAACCTGCGCGCATCCGTCTCTCTCTCTCTCTCTCTCTCTCTCTCTCTCTGGGGACATCCCTGAAAGCCCCGAAAGATGACTCGGAGAACGGCAAAGGATTACATGGCCGGCCGGTTGCGGTGCGGCTTTGTTCGAGCTGCGTGCGAAAACCGTGTTTTCGAAATGTTGTGACACCGGTGGCCTTTCGGAAAATGCAAATACCATATGTATATACTATATAGCCGAGCGCGCGTGTATTATTTACGAATTTCCGACTCGTCATTTCCCTTCCACCCAGTGTTCTTATTATTCTCTTTTTCCTGGCGCTTTTTATATAACGGAGGGAGGAAGGAGAGGTTTGATTAATGTTGCCAGTGAGCGCAACGGGGAAACCCTTTTATACATGAGATGCTCGCAAGAGAGGAGGCAGGAAACGTATGGTTAAGGCGACACGTTGATTTATTCTCACCGACTGTCTGTGTACTATGTGTGTTTATTTTTCGGGTTAATCGGTTCCCGACTGCGGAACGTTTAACGAGAGTTTAGTGCGCGTTTTGTAGAGGAGTATATAGAAGGATTGGTGGTTATTGATGTTTTGGGTGCAGGAAGGCTGTTATTAGGGAATAATTAAAATACGGCTCATTTAGTTCGAAGAAATATTGCAATATTTTAACTTAATTTTTCTGTTAAAAACGTAATTCATTTTTTACTGAAGAGATGAAATAAAATATTTGTAAGGATAAAAAAGCAACAGTTATATCAATCCAAAGGCACACCAGCATATCTCTTTCTAACCAGCTAGTTGCTCATGCTACTAATCTTTTATCCGTAAGTTATTTACTTTAACTTTGCCTAACCATTGTATCTTTTCCGACATTTGAAAATATCTTACTTCAAATAGACAGCAGTCTTCTTTAACATATGCATCATAAATAACATCACGAGTCCCGTAAAAAAAGAACAAAGTCCATCATAAAACGTCCACAAAAAAAACCAAACAACCCATAATAACTGTCATCAACACTTCGATGATTAAAAAAGCAAAAGAAGAAGAGGAAACAAAAATGAGAAAAGTCGCCATCCTTCCCCCCCACGCCGCTATACCCCCACATAACCGTCGACCTTTCATGATTTACACCGCCACAACCGAGCCATAAAAACGACGCGCAGCCACGTTTTTCACCGCTCCACTTACCTCGACTCACGGCTCTAACGCCGAAAAAGGAACCAATATAGCTCGACATTTGCAAAACGCGCGCGCGAAAAACTACCGCTCAGGTATATGTCCTGCCCCTGTCGTAAAACGGCCGTCGGTGAATCAGAACACACGCAAATTCCGGTCTGCTGCTGCTGACTATACTAATAAACCGTTTTCAGTGTTGTAAAAACCGACGCGCGTGCGGGAGGAAAGAACTGCGCGGGGAAACGGAGTGCACAGAAAAAGAAGGAAAGAGTCGTAAAGCGACAGGGCGAAGTGGACGGTGACCTGACTCCGGCAGGTCGCCTAGGCCACGATTATCGCAATTAAGCGCCAGGCGCAAAAGTAGCTAGGAGCTGCTGCGAGGTATAGAGGACTGTGCGGCGGTGTAACGGTATATTTGCGTTTAATTATATAGAAGGTGAGTCGTAAGGCATGGGTATAAAGTTGTGGGCTTGTGCCTGAAGCTTTGTAGGGAGTGGGTGGAAGAGAGTGGAACTCGTTATGTGACATCATGGCTGTCACAAACATCTTCTCCAGTTGTTGGGTTCACGAAGTGGAGGTTTTGGGGAGTGGATTAAGGTTGGGTATAAGTATAGGTGGTAAGGATTAAATGGAAGAGCCTCGCAAAATACCTAAGGCTTAAAACTAATGAAAAACCCAGGTTGTAAATAAAAAGAAGACATGTGATGTTCTAATTTCTAATTCTTAGTGGAAATCACTTTTTTCATAAATGTATAGTTTATTTTTACCTAATAGGTTGACTTTCTCACTATTTATACTGATGCTTAAAATACTTAAATATACGAAAATATAATCACATTGCTTTAGCAGGTTTTATATGGACCGTCACTTTTTTAAAACGATATGCTACGATTGTAATTACTAATGGATCTGTAATAATATAAGTTAATTGGCAAAAATACAACGTGCTGTAAACGGATATAGCAGCAGGGGACACCGCAATTAATGACACTAATTAATAGCTTAGATTTTTGTGGGAAGATTTCGGAAAAAAAAAAGTTTTTGAATAGCAGCACCTGTTGGTGGATCTTAAATAGCACGTTCTCGTCATGTGTTTAGGTAAAAAAACTCAAAATAACTTTATTTGGACTAAGAATGTGTCGGATGTTTCTTTTAGATGATTCCTTAAGATGATGTTCATACAATACCTAAAACCTGTTAATAATCCGGTACATATCATTAATAATATCGCAAACACTTTTCAGTAAACTATTCCAACACGAGTATATCCTGTAAGGTAATATGGCAAAAACTGACCTGAACTTAGTTGGCACCCGGCGGCAAAGCTCGGCGACGACTTGATTAGACGCGGTATTATAAAATTTTACGATCAACTCGCAGCGTCCAGTTATGAGAGCAGTAACTACGGAAAATTGATTTTTTTTCGAGCTGATATTTCGGATGGTTCAAATTTTCAAAAGGATCTAGAACAGTTTCGTCTCCGTCTTTTACGACGGTTTTAAAGTTGGTTTTCCCGCCAGTCTCCACTAACTTTCTCAAGTCCACCAGTGAAACGAAGCGCGTCATACAGCTCGTTAATTGCGAGGATATGGCAGACTTTCTGATTCGTATCCTGCATGATTTATTAAAAGGTTGGGTTTATTAGTCATTTGCGTCCTCTTTCGCATCCTTATACCTGGTATTTTCGAAGCTTTTGTTGTCTGCGTACTTCATGATTTTCTTTGTATGTCTATCAACATTTGTCGATATATAAATATGAAAAATTAAAATATTAATACCATACGGTTTCAATGAAACATAGTATACATAGTACCCGCTGGACGCGTACGCGCATTATTATTAACTACCCTCGCTTCGCTTAGGCCAAAAACTATATATCCATGCAGGAATAACCCACTCCGAACATTTGTATCGCAACGTACTATTCTTCGAACTTAAGATTCTAATTAAAAGTTGTATCAATATAGTATGGAATTTTCAAGCAAAGCAAAAAGATGCCTTGCTATCGTATAGATGTTAAATGAAAAAAATTGAATCTTAAAAACAGTGAAAACACAGCGTACCAATTTTTCGTAGTACAATACCATTAAATCGTGTTAAATACGATAAAATAATATCGTCACATTTGTGCAAGACTTAAGAGCTAGTTATTGTCTGGCTCTTGTAAATTCTAAAAAATCGGACCTTTCGTGCCCCTACTATTTAGGTTTAAGACTTTATATAATCTACGGTTATCGTCGCACGTCTACATAACTCTCTTTTTTGCATGGCCCTCGCGTCTTCCGACTATTTCGGTTGTGAGTTTTTTAAATAATTGATTCGTTCATGGTCACTTTCCGTAGCTCTCTTTTTTAGTCGAGGATCTTGCACCCGCCGGGATTTTGGTTTTCGGACTTTTTTAAAATGATTTTCTGTTAAAAATGTCCTTAAATTAAAGAAACTGTTAAGTTACAAATTTACTGAATTTGAAGAATAATGTAAAGGAATTTAATTTAAAATATACAAATACATTAGTTTTAATATAAAAACAATAAAATTTCGGCAGAAGTATAAAAAAATACCAAATTTAAAATTTGATTTTTCCCGCCATATATGTGCGGCTGGCCAGAGTCTAGTTCGCGCGCCGCCGCTAAGCGGCGCTCGCCTCCCGGTGACCTCACGTACCTAAGTAAGCCGGCCCGATGGGATATAGGAGCGCGTCATCGACCACCCCGCCAGCCTTTATAATTCGGACATTTCGTTAGTACGATAAATTATTACAATTATATAGAAAATGTTAAGTTATTTTCAAGACAAGACAAGATTTTTTATATTCTTGACATTTTAATCTTGATATTGTATCTAAAACTGTATGTAAATATTGTATCGATATTGTCTTGAATATTGAGGCAAGACAATACAATATCAAGATTAATCTTGCTAAATCGTACAGCCCTTGACAAAATTGTAAAATTCTCGAACGATGGTAAAATTCTCTTACTACGAAGATCTGGACGGTTTTGCTTTCTACTTTTAGAGAATCATACTTTTTTTATTCAAACATTGCATAACATTAGTTTTGGATTTTCTAATAGAGCGATTTTCAAAACGTTTATATAACGTAGTTTAGTAGACAAAAATTGAAGTTCAAGAAAAACTTGCACTATCAAAGTACAAGTGCAATACTGGGACTTTTGCGCTTTAATGAATTGCAAGGCACTCTTCTCATTCCATACAAAAATATCATTTTATATTTCTCTTTGCAATATTGTCCTCATGCGAGTCAATTTTTACATCCAAATCAATCCAAGATTCTTACCTATAGAATAAACCATGAGCAAGGCATCCACCCACAGAAGCAAAGTCTCGCAGCTTATGAATGAACCCGAGGCTGATACACATTCTGAATGAGAGGCAAGGGACAGTCTCTTTCTACACTCTCTTGAGTAAAAGGACAACGCCTGAGTCCGGCGCGCGTACACGTGTAAGCAAAGAAACCCGAGCGTCCCGCACGTCCGAAATCAGATACCACTATGCCACCATACCGCCGAGTGAGCTAGAGAGAGAGAGTCCTTTTCCCTATTTACGTAATCTACACACTATACTCCTTTTCAGGAAAAAACGCGGGAGGACCAAAAAGTGACCAGATTCCCAAAGAGATTTCCACCTTCTGCGTATATACGCTTATGTGTGTGTGTATGTGTTGCGTCCGTTCTCGCTCATCGATGGCGCTCCCCCCCTTTAAGGTCGATTTTCACGGAGAAAAATTCTTTTTTCTTGCATTGTGCCCGCGGTAAAAAATGTTTCCCCTTGGCGTGTGCAACCTTTTTGGGTGAAGTAGTTTTGGGAAATGTCGGGGGTACATTGTAGCGCATTAGCATTGTTAAGGTCGTAAATACATATCTCGGTTATACATTTACGGAGAAAATAAAGCTGCAAGCAACGGTTTTTACGCGCTTTAAAGTTTGAGAAATAAATTTTATTATTAAAATTCGTACATACACTTTGTACTTCTTTACAAAATCGATGCAAATGTAAGAAATTCAAGGTGTATATATTACAATGCCATTACACATACATCACCTTGGCAAATTCGCATAACGTACTTTTCTCACTTTTTGCATCACACCTTACACTTACTCGCCCCCATCCGCAAAAAACCCACGGCAAAGAGCACACTCTTTTCCCATGACCCTTGCGCGCACTTCACCCTCGCCCCCTCTCTCTCTCTCTCTCTCTCTCTCTCTCTCTCTCTCTCTCATTCAAAACCGGAACTTTTTCGATATTCCATCTGCCCAACGTCCATACACACAGAAACACACGTATAATACGTACCACATCCCTTCGCTCACGCACTCACTCCTCTCGCCCCTTTTGTGTCCGGTCCGGCCTCTCTCCTCTGGTCATCTCTCGTATTGGGTTACGCAATATTTGTTAATTGTGAAACGGAACACCCCATATACCTGCTAACGTTGCGTGGGAAGACGAGGCGAGTCGAGGATGCGCGCAACGAGTATATAGCAGCGCGGTGAATGGGAGATATATAGAAAGCGCCAAAAAAAGGGAAAGACGAGAAAGCTTGTCTGTGTCGAGTTTTTCCCGAAAAGGATCGCGACGAGGAGAGCTTTCGTTGTGAGGCGAACTGCTGCTGGTGTTTCGTTGTAATAGAGGGAGAGCGATCGACGCGAGATAACGTCATAATTTTTCGTGGACGAGGCCGTGTGACGGCTTATTGGCAGAAAAGGATGAGCGACAGATGTATGAAGAGAGAGGGAGAGGAAACTCGATGACTCGAGCGGCTCGTCATTATTATATTGGCCGTACGCGCACACGCGTCGTGTATAGGGCTTTTCTTTCGGGGAAAATGCGCACGCCTAATCCGCGTATGAAGGAGAATTTCCGTTCGTTATCTCGGGGACATATCGAGGTAGTAGGCTTATTGTGCGCTTTATAAAATTAGGTCTCTTCTAAGAGACTCTAGTTTGATATACATTTATGGCGTTTTTATTTCTGAAATATGCATTGACTTGTTATTGAATAGAAATGTATTATTAATGTTTTTTAGTAAATATTGAAAGAGGCTTGTTTACAGGGACACTTTTTGAATTTTTTGAAGATAAATATTATTATGGTAGCAACATTTCGCCTATATCTGTTGTGTATTACATCGGCAGCAAACAAAAATAGTTATATTATGAGGAACAATGAGTAATGTAAATAAAATCAACTGTTGAATCGTATTTTTAACATAAATTACAATTTTTATACTTTCGTATAAATTAAAATAAACATTTCTAGTTATTTTCGAATTTTCAAGTACTTATTTTCTAACATTTAATAAAAACCTATCCCTGTGAAATATAGCCTACAAACGTCCAATATATAATGACTAATCAAATAAAAAAAAAAACAACAAAATTCTAATAAAGAAACCCTATTACTTATCCACTCACCATCCAAACAGCCTCCGAAAAACGCACATCCTCTCCCGAACAATAACATTCCCTCTTCGCCATCCTATCCGCACCATAAGGTCAGCATCCCGCAAAACTCGGCATCCGCTGACCGGTCCCTAAAAATCCTCAAGCCCACCGAAAAAAATCGACGCATTCACGAAAAAAAAAGAAGAAGGAAAGAGATAGAGCCACGGCTACCGAATGCCCCGCTGCGCATGCGGACTCCCGCGATGATGCGCGCGTTCTTTGAACCGCGAAAGTCTCTCTCTCTCTTCTCTGATCGTTACTGACAGGGGCGAGAGTCTATAGGCCCCCTTGGGCCTTCCGCGCATGTTCATTGTTTCCGCAAATGATGCGCGGTTCTGGGAAACGGTGATGCCCCGCGTGTGCGCTGGTGGTTTGGCGCCCACTTTGAAGGCGCCGGACCGGCGATTACGTTTGTGCAATCCCCGGGTATTGTTTGCACCTGACTGCGGAAAATTTTGATCAGTTGAGCGGAGTGATTGGGAAGTTGCTTTTTGGTGAGTAGTTTTTTGAAAGGTTTTGCGTTTGCTTGAGAATGTATAGAAGCATGAATGCCGAATGAAAAATCGGTTGTTGATAAATTTTAAATTTTCTGCATCCCGACAAAGGAGAAAATAAAAGAAAGTTGTTTCAACTTGAAAAATGCGGTTAATGTAACTTTTGGTAAACTTATTTATTATAACTGCTGAAAGAGAATAATCTATTTTTCCAAGTATTTCTGATTCATGCTTTAAAAGCAAACTGAAGATGCTTCTTTTTTTTCAAGAACGGTTAACTCATATCAAAATCTTTTTTCTATTTTTTTAAGTAAATTTAATATTGCTAATAAAACCAAATATATTATATTTATTCTTGCTAAGGTTAGAAACATTATGGATACCAAATCATAGTTAATTATATAGTATTCGTTCTTTCATAGCATTATAGGCTGTGGTATAATTTTATGGGGTGGAACAGGCAAAAGTATCTTAGATACAAAGCAAATAATCCAAAATGGGCTGATTAAATTTATAAATAAGAACTATATACAATAAATTAACGAAACACTAAATATAAATTAATTCAACCACCTTAAAGTGGGCAAGGCTGTGAGAAATAAAAAAAGTATAATGTAGCTATAAAAATTTTTAAATGATTGTAAATTTTAATTGTAAATTTTAGTTTTAAGTCTATATGTGCTAATCTATATAAATAAAGTATCTGGATATAACTTCTACAGGATTTACTAATATGAATATTACTGGTAGTAAACAAATAAATAAATAAAAAAAGAGAAATACTTACGTTAGATCAATCTCCCGTTGTTATAGTACATTCAGTGAGTTACGTTTATAATCAAAGTTACGTTCTTTTCATCTTTAATAGTGTTAACAAAATTAATTCAAACTATCAGACAAGCCATCGTAGAATACATGTTTAATATTCTATGTCGTATGCTACTTGTGAATATTTGATATGTCCAATAGCACTTTCTGTTGGTGCACAACACAAAATTTCTATAACTTTGAATCAAAATATTGTGTAATATCAAAATTGTTATGATACTTATATTCATAGTTTAATATCAACATTAAAAACAAAATTACCTCGTGGAAACCCTTTTCCTCACGCATATACATGTCTAAACACTTATACAATTAACAAAATTACACGCGCAGAAAAAAAACCTTCCACCTGGCACACAACCACTTTCCTCAGCATCGAAACATCTCTGGCGACCCTACACCTCTTCCGCCACAAATATATTAATATCATCGATGCTCACCCTATCCCATCGTTTTCGTCCCTGCTGGGAACCGCTTAGATCGGAGCATCCGCAAACAATGAGCCCCGCGTAAACACGCGACGACGACCCTTTCACCCCCCTACTAGAGAAAATTGCGTTTTCGGGAAAAATATTATATACGAAAAGCCCGTGTGTTACAACCGGTCAATTTCATCTTCGCCAGGTAAAAGGGGAGCGAGCAGCAGCGTGGGAGCGCGCGATCGCAAAGGCGAGTCTGTTATATACCTGCGTGAGCGCGGCGCGTCATCGGTGGATTATTGATCGGCAGTCGAGGGGGTGCTGCAGGCGATTTTTAATCGGCATTAATCGCGGGAAGGGGAATGAAGATTTAATGAGGCCGGCGAAGGGGTTCGAGGGTGGATATTATATGGGCGATCATTAGGTATTGTTCTTGGAATAGTTAATTGCTTTATTAAAGCGTTTTGTAATAGTTAATAATGTAGATTTAATGCACAGGACGATGCGGTGCTGTGGTAAGACTTTATTATGCAGATTATTCGTGAGAGATATAATTTTATATCGTCCATGAGGGCATGAGGCGTCTTGCACGTTTAAAATAAAATCGATTATGGTGGCATAAATTATTATCAAATGATACGATAATGCCAATAAAGACGTGAAAAGACGTGAATTAATAGCTACTTGAAATTTTATTTTATTAAGTAATTTTATATATAGCAATGTGCATTTCTAAGTAATTAAACTTTTCTTAATGATTCTCAGCTTATTACATAAATTAATTTGCTTTTTTTTTAAAATAACTTATACTTTTAAAAAATTGCAAAAAATATTAAGTGTTCGGAAATAAAAAAATTTTTATCAATAATTTTCTAATGTAATTTAATAAACTGTTATATCGACCAAATAATAAAATTCCCAGCATCTAAAAGAAGTATTGAGAAAAGGAAAATGAATCTCCTATTATGCATGCATGCAATATGCAACCCCTCTATCCACATTAATATCGCCCTTTCACCCTTCCTCATTCTCACTCTCTCAAAAAAATAATGTTTTCCCAAATCACGAAAATTCCTCTCGATCCTCTCCCACAGGCCGATATACCCATCATATATAAATACACATATTCAAATTTTTCTCACGAGATTCATCCCTTTCACTCGAGAATATATAAAAATCACTCGAGAATGATACCTTACCCACGATCTATCCCGAAAAAGTGTCTCATTCTTCAACCCACCTTCGCGCAACCCTTTTCCAGGTATATACACACACACACATATACGTACGAAAGGTGCGACGACCTTTCCCTCCATTCATCTCCTGAGTTACGTCGCGATCGGTCACCCCCTTATGCAAAGCCACATTGGCGGCGGCGGCGCTCTTCATTCACTCGAACGTTGCGCTCGCTTACCTGCGCTCTCTCTCTCTCTCGTGTATAAACCCTGGGAAAGCGAGAGTGGGCGCAATTTTTCGGGAAAAACCGAGGAAAAAGGGATCGGATCGATTACGTGGGCGCGCGCTCGGCTATACTATACTGGAGCATGCGAGGATGATGGAAAAAGCGTGGGATCGGGAGCAGGTTTTTCTTCGGGGGCCGATGATGCGATTTCGCGTTCGCGTGAAGTGCGATGCGTGGTGCTGGATCGTGGGAGTGCGCACGCAAGAGAGAGAAAAATGACGATGGAGTTGTGGTTCGGGGGTGACAGATCGGGGAAGATTCGCGGCAGGTGACGGTGCGGTTTCTTAAAATCGATTGAAATCCTTTAATTAAAGATTAAGGTGTGGCTTTAAAGGTATGGTTGATGACGAACTTTGTAATATTAAAATTATTGGGTTTTGTAGTAATACAATGTGAAAATAAAATAAATAAATGATTTTATTAATAATGTACGTAAGATTATGCATGGAGAAAATTTTCATCAGGAAACGAATAATTAATGGTAATGTATATATTTATAATATACTCATAATACAATATTTGATAATAAAATTATCACAGAAGATAAATACTGAAATTTGAACTACAAGTTTAATTATAATTCTATAGTAAAATTATTTTAATTATTATCGCCTTATCTTTATTTCGATCAATAAATGGGAGATAATAAAGTAATACTGCAAATTATAATATATATATAGTGATATAATATTAAAGTGAATCATTTTAAATTTTATTTGTTTGCATATATTTCTCGACAATCGTTGATTTTAAAATGATTATAGAGTATGAGTTGGTAAGTGCTTTTCAACAAACTGCACATCATTTATACGATTCTACGAACCCTGACACCCGATATAATATAATGTCCAGAGCGCCTGTAACCCAACGCATACAAACTGCAGACAACCAATCGGCTCCTATAGCAACGACGACAGCAATTACCGAACAACACCGTCCTAAAACACTAAAACACACAGCCTCCCGTCCGACAGCAGAAGCAGTAACATCTTCACGCTTCTCCTGACCGCCTCATCATCGCTTCTCTCTCTCCCTATGTCAAGCCATCATCATCATCCTACAAGCGAGAAAACGAATTCCTCTTCTTCCTCGAAGCAGGGCGGGCCGAGAAAAACCAGAAGCTTGTTTTCGAAAGATGATTTTCCGTTTTTCTCCGCCAAGACGGAAGTCGCGTCTCCACGTGAGCATGTAGTGTCCGTTGCGTGAGCGGGGCTTTACCCGAAAATAGGAAGTCGAGTTTCACACGATGCGCGCATCACGCACGCCCCGAAAGGACGGATAGACCTGTTAATATATAGCGCCAATGCCTCTCCTCGCCTATATCTGTATATATATACACGCGTGCTCGTCATGCCCGCTGCTACTGCTGCTGGTGCTCGTGGTGATGATGATGATGATCCGCTGGCAAATTGGGGGATGCAATTATATTTTTTTCTTCTTCTCGCGCGCGAGCGTGTGCTATGGGATGCGGGGAGAGTGTGTGGGAAGAAAGTGGTAAGCCGGTAATTTGGGCGGTGTGGAAAAGCAAATAAACAGCGTGAGTTTTTGCTTGGTTGGTGAGACGCAATTAATTTCGGGGGTGTAGGGTATATATTGAATTCGGGGTGAAGTATATTTTGGTTTTTTTCTTGAAATAGAAGATTTTTTCGGTTGAGAAGCATTTTATGATTGTTTGATGAATTGCGCATGAAATAATCGTGTGGCTAACATGTTTCTGGTGTGCGATATAAAGAATAATAGGAAATAGGGAGTTGTAATATAAAGATAATCTACTCGTAATATGAATATTATAATTAATTTGACCACCGATCGCCGGCAAACAGAATTTGATTTTCCACACCCATTAGCAGTTGCTGGACATTGCGAATAAATTTCTTAGAACAACCGCGAAATAAATCAAATCGATAATTTTATTTGATATACCTTCAAACGTTGACTTTGGTACTTGCTATAAATTAAAATTGCAGAACTTTCCAAGATAGTTGTCAACCCTATCCAACCGTAGGACGCAATGACAAGGTCCGATTTACACTTTTGTATAGAGTTTATGAGTGGGAACAGCGTGGCTAAATAGTTTGTTAGATAAAAGCAACACAGGAAGTCGATACCACAGCTGCTTGTGCCATCTTTTGGTCAGATTCTTAGCATTGTTCCCATGGAACGAAGTACGTTGAAACATCTCTCTGGTGTTGTTGATCCTTTCAGAGCTTTCACTCGGTGTAATTTTAAATAAAAATATATTTAAAAAAAATAATACAACCTGTTAAGGCAGCGCAACATTATCAAGCGTGTCTAATATCTTCAAAACACAATAAGATACTGAACTGGAACGCACTTATCCTCTTGAATAAGCATAACGTAATTATGCACCTACCTCATTAACTGCACAGAGAGAAGAAAATCTTTACTGTTACGAATCGTCATTAACTATAAACGAACGGACGTTTGGATACGGACAAATGAATGTTTATTTATAGTTAGACAAATTCGTTAACAGTTAAGTAATCATTCGTTTGAGTTATTTTCATATATTAAATTCATGG
>JAPYZO010001993.1:0-15949 GCA_030522905.1 Torymus flavipes
TCAATGCGCCTAATACCAGTACCTCTAAGGTGGTGTGAAAAACTGTTATATCTGTATATTACAGATATTGTTATATAGCAAACTTCAAAAGTAATATTTTTAACATCTCACTTTTCATACTTTAGGCAAAAACGTCAGCTGCCGCTGGCTCCGGAAAAAACGGCAGTCAGTTAAATTTTTTACATCGTCAGTATCACCGTATTTGTCAAAGTAAAGTGTAAGTGGAGGAGTAAGTGGAGGGGTAAGTGGAGGATACGTGGAGCGGCGTGGAGCGGCGTGGAGGGGCAAACCACTTTTAAAATATCGTAGAAATTGAAAGAATTTAACGGTAAAAAGTGGAAGAGTTGTGGAGCGGATGTGGAGCAGATGTGGAGCGGCGTGGAGGAGCTCAGTACCCATTTTGACGCTTACAACAATATAATATAGGGAGATATATATACAGGGTGTCCCATTTTAACTTGGACACGTCAATAACTCTGAAAATATAGACTTTTGAAAAAAATGTTTCAAATAAAAATTGTAGGGTTTCAAGGGGGACATCCAATGGTGATCTTTACCATGACCTTGGCCATGACCTTCAAGGTTATTTGAAGGTCCAGCCGATTTTTTAAATGGAAAGCCATAATTTCGATCCCGTAAATGGAATGAGCGGAAAATTTTACGCTCAAATATGTCGTTGACCATGACCTTCAAGGTCATTTGAACGTCAAGTCGATTTTTTAAATGGAAAGCCATGATCTTCAAGGTCATCTTAAGGTCAAGTCGAATTTTTAAGTGGAACCCTAGATTTTTGACCCCGAAACGAAAGGTGCTGAAAATATTAAATCCGATTAAGTCCTTGACCATTTCCAAATTTGACCTTCAAGGTCATGATTGACGTTAAATAACTTATTAAATTTGATAATTAATTTCGGTAAGAAATAGCACGATACATGACTCCATTTAAAAAAACCGACTTGACCTTCAAATGACCTTGAAGGTCATGATAAAGGTCATGGTCAAGGTCACCATTGGATGTCTCTCTTGAAACCCTACAACTTTTATTTGAAACATTTTTTTCAAAAGTCTATATTTTCAGAGTTATTGAGGTGTCCAAGTTAAAATGGGACACCCTGTATATATTCATTTTCGCGTTCTTATATTTTTTTTACGTGAATTAATTACTTAGAATACCTTTGTTTCTAGATAAAAAGGGACCGGGCATCATTATTCGCATAAAAAACAAGTTAGACACGGAGAAAATGGCTGAAGGGGGATTACCCGCATTTAACGGACGGGAGCATGAGGGAGATAAAAATCTTCGGAAGGGTCCATACAGGCCAGCTAGTGAATTAGGTGCGTTTAAGAAAAAGGGGAATAAAGAATTACCCCTCATGTTTCCAACCAATAGAGTGACGAGGAGTCAACACAAGCAGCTATTAGAGAGAAGGGAGACGGTCGAATTGGTTACGGATGTGAGGCGTTTGTTAGATTTTGGGGAGAGAAACCGCCAAATCGGCCCGACATTAGTTGACCCTTACATGGACTTGACAGCTAGTGAAGAAGAAATATCGTACAGTACTGGATTAAATCAGATATATAACGGAGAAAATTTTCAAGTGCGATTTCGTGAGAAATTAAACACACTACCCCGCAAATTGCACTCAAACACTGACAGAATTGAGACATATGAAAAACGACTTGATTCTATAGACACACTATGTGCGCGTTTCAGTGCGATGGGCCCGACTATCCGCCAACGTACTGAAGAGATAAAACAAAACACTGACACAATGGTTACACTAGTAAACGAAATGACTGAAATAACGCGACAATTAAAAGTAAATAAGGAGGTGTCAACACACGTCGCGAATATATGCCGCACTAATAAAGATAGAATCGCTGCATTCGACGAAAAATATCAGCGATTCGAGCAGAGATTTCAGGAAAATATGTCAGATATGGATATTTTAATTAGGAATGGACAGGTGTAAGGGAACCCCATTAATACTCAAATCAAATATGAAATGACGATTTTCAAGACAGGAATGGGAGATAAGCCCGCGCGTTTTATAAAAAGATTTATAAGCTATTTAAAAGCCATAAACGCAACCAATCACAATTTCAAACACGTTATTAATCAGGCTTTGCAAGGACCGGTCCTAGAGTGGTGGGAACACGTAGAACCAATAGTAGATAACATTGAGCAGTTCAAAAATCGTTTTCTGGGGCGTTATTGGAATAGTACTTTACAGGCACGAGTACGAAGGGACCTGGAGTTCGGTTACTATCGGAGCGACGGAGGAATGACCCGAAGTGAGTACGTCCTAAATTTATATAACGACGTACGAATGTTAGACGACATGTCAAGTGTTAGCTTAATCATAGATAAATTCTCGAGGCATTTTGATGATCACGTACAAGGAGAAGGTTTGGCTAGGGGAATTCGTACTATCGACGGGCTAATAGAGTTGTTAGATGCCTCTGACCAGATAGGGGACCTCAACTCATATAGGGCAGCGCGAACCGCCGTTACACAAACCCCACCTAGATATCAAGGGCAGCGGAACATATATTTCGAAAATTCATTTAGACCAGGGGATGTCCGCGCATCAACACCACGACCAAACAATAGTAGTACTTCCAATATAAATTTTAGTCAACCCCCACCACCATTTTACAATAATCCAAACGGACAGGCACCAAATAGGAATACGAGTGGAAATTGGAACGCACAACAGACACAGAGGGGAGGAGGAACAAATACGCGTCAGGGAAATAACCCCCATTCAGTAAATCAAGTTGATATCGAAATTACCGAATTGGGAAACGAGCAGCAGTTGTATCAGGAAACTCAAGCGTCGTAATCAGCCCACTTAAACTGGGAAATGAACAACCACCTGATACAACTGCAAGTCACGAGGTTAATACAATTTTCGATAACACACGGGACTTCCTATTAAACGAAGAATCCGATAATGACGATAAAGAAGAAATAAAAACTGTAAAGTGTCCGGAAGTTATACTTGAAATTGAGGATTGTAAAGTAGTTGCTCTAATAGATACCGGAATTAGGATTACGTGCATATATGAGGAGACATATAATAAATACCTAAATTATTTCAAGGGATGTGCCTCTTTCCCACTGGTAGGAGTACAGGCGAGTGGTTTTACGGGGAAGAAATTAGATAGGCTTAAAAAACAGTTTAGAGCACGCGTAACTTTAGGTACGTGGAAGGGGAATTAGATTTTCTAATTATAGCCAAGCTAGTACGGGAATGTATTTTGGAGATAGAATGACATACCAGCATGAGGTTATGCTTCGGTACCAAAGTTAGCAGTGCGGCTTTGTCACGAGCATCGGAATTTTTGCTCAAGTGGTTGTCAAATTTCATTATTGATTTTGTTGACGATTGGCTGTGTATCTCGGAAAACTTTGATGATCATTTAGAACATCTTGAAATTTTATTTAAAAGGGTATATCTAGAACGAGTTACGGTCAATTTCGAAAAGGTAAATTTCTGCCGACGGGAAATGCATTTTTAGGGCATATCTTGACGACCGAGGGAATTCGAATTGACTGGGACAAAGTGGAGGCTATTCACCGCTTTCCAGCACCGCGAAATATAAAAGAATTAAAGGGATTTTTGGGACTTATAAACTTTTGCTCGAAATTTACAAATGAACTCGCACATGAGACCGTCCCGTTATTCCACATCACAAAAAAGGAAGTAAATGGAATTGGGGGTAGAAATGCAAGCCGTTTTTAAAAAAGTAAGAGAACTTTTTTGTTTAGGGGCTATCTTATATCATCCGTCACGCGACAGACCATTTTACTTAATGACGGACGCAAGTAAGACTTAATTAGGAGCATTCTTATACCAAAAGGACGATAAAGACCAGAAACGCATCGTAAGCATGGCGAGTCGATCTTTAAGGGGAGCGGAGATAAATTATTTTACTACAGAACTAGAATTACTAGCCATAGTTTGGACTTTGAGCAAGTTCCGATCATATATCCTAGGAGGCCCGGTTAAAATCGAAACTGACCACCAAGCACTAACGTATTTGTTATCGTGTCGCTTTCTAAACAGTCGGTTAATCCGGTGGAGGCCTACGGAAACGATTAAGGAACATAAGTTCTGAGCAGCGAGAAGACGAGAAAACCAGGGATATCATTACCCATTTAGAAGCAGGGAATAGATACCGTAATTTTCATAGGAAAGATAGGACCTTAGTGAAAGGAAAAGAAGAGAAATAAAGGATAGTGTTAGGTGACTCACTGGCGAGAGAGGTAGTCCACGAAATACATGAACTGTACGGCCACATTGGGGTTTATAAGTGTCGTAAGATTTTCGAGAAAGCTTTCTGCATACCTAAGACCTGTCATTTCATAGCCAAATTATTAAGGGTTGATTCGTGCCAACGGAATAAAATATACACCCACGCGAACGAATTTATTACCGCACCAATTATACCCGCCGGGCCCGGGGACCTCTTATCAATGTTGGTCACAATCGACGCATTCACTAAGTTTGTAAAGTTATACCCGATGAGAAAGGCGGACACTAAGACAACGATCCGCCAGATTTTTTAGGATTACATCCCCAAATATGGAAAACCCAGGCGTATACAGTCCGATCACGGGTAACAATTTAAGGCCTGGGGAAGATAATTAGAGAGGGAAAGGACTACACACACATTATTTTCTATCAGGCACCCGAAGAGCAATATTGTAGAAAGGGTTAACAAAGAAATAGGCCAATTCTTCAGAACTGGAACGGGACATAGCCATGGGAGTTCGGCACATTGGGTACCATTTGTCGAGGGGTGTTTAAACGAGATATATCATGAAACTGAATACACCCCAGTAGAATTGCACTTAGGTAGTAACCAACACGATTCTGGGATTATGGTCGACACCCATGGTGAAGACTAAATTACGACCCGAGACTAAGATTATGTTGGCGGGGGAAAGGATTAAGAGGAAGAAGGGTACTCACGCTGATAAGACTAATGCTAAGACTCACGGGACGAGATATAATGTAGGAGACCTGGTCCTCATGACGTCGTGCAATTTATCCAACGTCTCGAATAACTTAATCGCTAAATTCCTCGCACTATATGAAGACCCTTGTCGAAAAGAAAGGAAGGGACCAACTACCTTTGCATTAGAGGCTCCAGACTCATGTCAACACTCCAGACTCAGGTTAACACCTTATTTTAGCGATGTTGACCAAACACCAGCGACGACGCATCCGAAGGAGGCTGTAAAGGAGGATCCACGAGATTGTGTGCCAAATTCAGGCTCTCAAATATGAAAAGGCGGTAGCTAGAGCCCGGAGGACGGACTGGTGTTTCAAATCGGCATTGCCGAAGAGCATGCAGAAAAATTAGCCGGGCGTCCGAATGGGTGAGGGCCCACTTTTCTGTTCCAGCCACACCACCCTCACCAATACCAATGGATCCAGTGGAGATCCAGGCCCGTTAGGTAGCGTTTGTGGCATGCAACCCAGGGGCACAAATTCGGAGAAGAGCCCCAACTCCAGAGAGTCAGGATGGGGATGTCCTCCTTATCAAGGAAGAAGTAGTCTTCTGACATAAGAGAACATAGTTTTTTCATTTTTTCGTTTTTGATACTTGGGAAATATTGAATATTGACCCTATGAAAATTATTGTTTCGTTTTTTTTCTTTCTCATCTTCTGTTGTTTTTTTTCTTTTTTTCTTTTGACAATGAGGAGATGCCCGACCAAGTTATTTTTTATACATAAAAATGACATTTATTTTTTTTGCTTAGCTTATTTTTTTTATTTCTTTTGCTCTTATTAGGTAAACAGAATTCTCTTAAAGGGGGGAGCAAATGTAACGGGCACAATGCCGCACATTGAATACACGTAATTAAAACGTATCTCATAAAAAGGAATTCTGTTTACCGGCATAATTCCCCGTTGAAAAAATTTAGGGGCTCAAGCGGAAAGGGGATAAGAGTGAAGAGCGGGGAGCAAAGCGTGAGAGCGCATTAGACTGACGCCGACCTCGGCGTAGAGAACACTGAATAAAACTTGCATTGTAGAAGTAGCCTAGTGTGTTCGTCTTTTCTCCACCCTGACCTTCCCCGCAGTTCCCCGGGAGTAAAGTCGGAGTCACATGGCGAGCTGAAGGAGCCCATCTCTACAGAAATAGTACTAGAGGCGCCATCTAACGATAAGTGTTGGAACCTAATGATGAGTAGATATCGACACCTGGGTGGAAGAACGGGCTATCTCGCAAGTCGTTTCAAGAAGGGGCTATCTCGGAAACCGCTTCAAGAACGGCCTATCTTAGAAGCCGTATCGATTAGGGGCTATCTCGCAAACCGCTTCAAGAACTGCCTATCTCGGAAGCTGTTTCGAGAAGGGGCTATCTCGCGAGCCAATTCAAAAAGGGGTTAACTCAAATGTAATTTTTTTTTCTTAAAATTTTGTAGTGGCAGCTCTTTTTTGTTTTTTGACTTGACGAAAAACATATTATCATGCTTAGTCAAATACAGTGTTACATAAGTAATCCTGATTATTTTCAGGATTCTTCGCCGCGTACTTTTCCTAGGAAGCATTTCAAAATCTTACAAAGAAAAAAAATTACATTTGAGTTGGCCCCTTTTTGAATCGCCTCGCGAGATAGCCCCTTCTCGAAACAGCTTCCGAGATAAGCAATTCTTGAAGCGGTTTCCGAGATAGCCCCTTCTTGAAACGGCTTGCGAGATAGCCCGTTCTTCCACTCAGGCGTCGATATACAAGCACTCTAGTGCTAATAGCCATGGCGGAAAATTCAAAACCTAAACCTTTTTTTATTAATAATAATTAAGTATTGCATGCATAATTCACAACAAATATCGAAATAAGCAACCTATGAATTATACTGCCATAATCCATTAACAGGAAGCCAGTGTCACCAAATTATGTACACTTCAAATTTGAAGTTCGCGCGTATTACAGGTGGCAGATATGTTTCCAGGAAATAGAAAATGAGAATATCTGATCAAATTAAATAGAGAGAGCATGATAGGTGATGGTACGAGTGCGAGTGAGATATAATGCATATACCATTTTATTTAATTAATTGCAGCGAATATCAACTATGAAAATTGAGCGAAATTCGTATTCCAGCTATTTCAATAACTTACGATAAGGGAATTATGTCCAAAAAAGTATAGTTAAAAGCCATTCCAATGTATATAAGGTGCGTCGACGCCGCGCTTACTCGTCTGTCACTTCTTTCTTTATATTTACCAAGCAGGGCTGTGCCGTGCCCTTTGATATATTTACAGCTTAAAAAGTAAATCAGTTAAATTGTTCAGGTGATAGGCACTGTTCTGGTAACGGGACAGATTTCTTACAGCTGGGGCATACCGTTTACTGAAATATAGACTGACAATGTCTATTGTAAGACAGATATACAAACGAGCCTATTGAAGCATTGTTCGAAATCATTCGTAGATTGCAAAAAACAAGCCTAACAAAGTGAGGGTCTAACCTGCGGGAAACGAATTTTAGCGGGCAGTGAAGAATCAATTTGTGGTGCTTGAAAATAAAGCCCAGTGCTAACAATTTTGTCCAATAGGCTCTTTTCCTTGAGATATGGACAATTTAATCACAAATTCCCTCTATATCGATAAAAAATTGTCTCTTCTATTGAGTGTCACATTGCGAACATTTATGATACGAAAACGAGCAAAAAAGATTATAAAAGTAGACAGTAAAAACTAAAGGTTAAGCTCTGATTCGTTAAAAAATATTGATTTTTAGAAAGTTACAAGCAATCAAAGATAGCGTGCGAAAATGGTTAAAAATACGATCCATTTAATCGGATAAAATAAAGACATATTTATCCATTTTCTTAGGCTATCTTTGTTTGTAACTTTCTGAAAAATTAATATTTTTTAATGAATCAAGGCTTACATTTTAACTTTTACTGCCTACTTTTATAATCTTTTTTTCTCGTTTTTGTATCGTAACTATTTGCAATGTGACACTCAATAGAAGATACATAATTTTTTAATGAAATAGAGGATATTTGAGATTTAATTACACATATCTCAAGAAAAAGTCAGCAGTGGGCTCCATTTTTAGATACCAGAACTCGACTTTCCAATACTCGCTGAAATCTGTTTCCGGTAGGTTAGACCCTCTACTTGTAAGTCTAAACGTATATAAATGCGATTTTTTTTTAAAAAGAGATTGAATTAATAGGATTTTTAAAAGATGAAACGGATTTATAAGACCTACACCGTTGAAATAGTCCAAATGAGTGGGGATAATTATTTATAATTATCATGAATATTATTTTTCTTATGTGAGTGATTCAAGATACGGGGTATTGTTAATGGAAAGTAAATAAATTTTGTAACATTATTTTTTAGAGTAAGAAAATATATAATTTATTCCTTAAATTTAAGACAATCTGTTAACATTTTAGTGATTAAATAATTTTGTAATTCTCCTTCTGTTAACTAATAATCCTCGCAAAATAAATCAAAGCCATGACTTTGTTAATTGGAGAATTATAGTTCTAGACTCTATCTCGTATGATTTGATATCACTACATAGCACTGGGGGTATGTTTTTACTGTTGTTATGGACAAAGCCATTTAAATAGTAATATACAAACTATAATCTTAATGTATGAATAAATCACTCTATTTAGGTTTATTTCGTTCTGGATAATTTTAGATCGTTACACAGTCTACAGTAAAAGCTGTACATAAAGCACCTGCCATAACCTCAACAAATTAAAAGCCTTCTTAGGGCTGATTAACTTCTACGAAAGGTTGTTGACCGATAGAACCGTGTACGTAAAGCCGTTGTACGATCTTAATAATAGCGTAGTATGAGAATGGACATATGAATGTAGTAGTAGTAGTTAAAACAGCAAATAACTTTAAATAAGTACTGACTTTGTATGATCCAAATAAAGCACTAATTTTAGCATGGGACACATCTTGACTTATCAACGGTACCTTCGCATCGGTTCCCAGATGATACAGAACGACTGATAGCATTTGCATCGAATGTCATACCTCAAAAATGAACTACATCGAGCGATTTTGGACAAAGAAGCAGCCGCTATAGGTTTTGGCTATCGTAAATTTTACCAATACGTGTATGGAACGGAAATGATATTGAAAACTGATCACGAGGCTGTGCAGTTCATTTTTGGACTAAACAAAAACTTGTAATGATCTAAAGCAGACTGATCAGATGGGCTTATTTTCTTTACTTTCACATATGACATCGAAGTCGTAAAGTCTAAAGCGAACGGTAACTATGTCGCGTTGTCATGGTTACCCATAGCTGATGATATGCCAGTCTTTCAAGGGGAATTTTCTAGCATGAATTATATCTCGAAAAGGGTTCAAATCTTAGACTTTAAATTCGTAGCATACGGAACGATGAAGGACTTGAACTTGAAAAATGTTGTTCAATATCTTTAAGAAGGGTGTCCAAAAGACGCGAAAAAACTGAAGAATATTGAGAAAAATCTATATAATAAAAAGCAAGATTTAACTATCGAAAAAGGTTGTTTACTGTGGGGTTTCCACGTAGGAATTCCTAAATAATTGCAAGGAGATATGTTACGCTAACTGCATGCATCGCATATGGAGCAATAATGATGATACAATACACGAGTGCCCAAAATCATCATCCGAGTCTGAAAAAGTCAATTGCTTTCTAGTTACACATAGTACTTTTTTTAGTAAATGCCAGGATAAAACCTTTTTTGCATGAAAAGTGAATGGGTATACCGAGTCGTCATAACGGGAGACTAAGTTCTCTTCCTCCCGTCGTACTGGGACGGAAAGTTCTTTTCCACCCACTGTGGCGGGAGAAAAAGTAGTAGCGGAAGAAAAAGACTTTTCGTTCCGTTACTGCGGCAGGCCTCGCTAAGCGCTCGAAATACCCTATTTTCCATTCACTTTTCTATGCCAGAATAGGGACTTTTTAATGCAAGAGTTAAAAAAACCGTTCATTCTGATACCACCCCAGTCAAGTAAGCAACTACTATAATATTAATTGCATCAAAGCAATTTAGAATATATAGATCAATTATTAAAATACATTAATAAGATTGAATTTAAAAGCACAAAATGAACACATTTTTCATTTCACTATAAAAAATTTTCTTACTTCGTGTATTTATCGAGAGCTTCATGGTACTTATCATTTTTCAATAATGCGTTTCCTTCATTTTTAAGTCTTTCGGCTTCCACTTTTATTTCTGGCGATGCATCTAGTACTTTAGATTTCTTCAACTGAGACGACAGATTTTGAAATAATTGGAAGATATTAAATTCTTCTACTGCATCCGAGATTTGCACACCGTATGCACTTTCCAAACATTGAATAGATACTTCCAAACTCTCTCGGGAATCAGCTGATAGAGCATCTTCATCTAATAATTGCGTTAAACACTTAATTATTGATGCTACTAGTCCTTTGTAAACCATGTTTGTAACCTAATGTCAGAAAACATTATCATTACAAATTAATATTTTAATACATTATATAATGACAATATTTATAGGTTTTGCAATATAAGACTAAAGTTTATACTTTTATCATCAATTAATAAATCTAAAATTAACTTTCTACAGTGTATTAAGCACCATCTCCTTCTCCTATTATACTAAAAGGTTAAGTGGTCTGCGATCGTTCCCCCCGACCCCTTCAATCTCCAATATTGTACATATTGAGTGGAGGGTTAAGTAAAGGATTAAAAAAAGGTTAAAAGAGGGTTAAAAAAGGGTTACATACCGCTGCTAACTGCTTTAGCAGAATGCTTTCTCAAAAAGAATTGATAAATTACATCAAATAAATTTTTTAAATGAATATTTTAATTTAAAACTTTATTCTTTTTGCATATCTGATTTCCCTATGAGCATTATTCAAAATGATCAAGAAAATTATATTTAAAATAGTTGTATAGTAATTATTAAATTGCAAATTACATGCTATTTATTGCATTTACTCTAAATTTCATCGGCGTTTTCTTCAAAAACCTGCTAACTCGGTATTTGCTTCAAAACTGCCAATTCAGAGAAGACTTCAAAAATTCACCAACACATAGAATAGTTTCGAAAACCATATAACTCGGCGGAGGTTTCAAATATCCTCTAACTCAGGTATGTTTTTTTTTTCTTTAATTTTGTAGTAGTTGCTCTCTGATTTCTGTATAAGTGATGAAAAAAATTATTTTCCATTTTTCACACACACACACACACACACGCACGCACACACACACACCTACTAAAAGACGTCGCATGGGAACTGTGTGGAAAACACATGGGACCCATGTGGGAAATATGTGGGGCTCTTGTTGAATCCCATGAAGAATCTTATGTTTCCCACATATTTCCCACATAACTCCCATGTGGGTCCCTCAGGACTATAACAAAAATTTTAAATCTTTTTTTATTTCAATTATAAAATCATCATAAACACTATTTGCATGTATAGTTTATTTAATTTAATTTTTTGCTAAATCGCCATATCAAAAATAAAGGCATGACTTGTAAGTTTGGCTCTCAGAGAAAGCAAAAACGTGTTGATAAAAGGGTGCAAAATAGGTCATGTGGTCATGTAATCAATTAGTAATAGCGTTTCATTCGAGATCTGTTTTCTTGAACTCTTCAGTAAGCATTTCATTTTATAACAGATCTTACCTTAGATACTTTAATAGCGTACGAAGTTTGTGTTATATTGCAGTCACTGATATTTTGCAATTGTTTTTTTATTTTCATGTGCATGTTGCTGCCGCTTTTTATTTATTTTTATAGTACAGCGCATGAATTTTGCTTTCGCTTTTCAATTTACATACGCTTATAAATCATTGTTGCTACCGTTTTTTATTTCTCATGTACATCGTATGAATTCTGCTATTTATTTCTGAAATATAGTGCATTAATTTTGCTGCCGTTTTTTATTTCTCTTATATATCGCATAAATTTTGCTATTTATTTATCAAGTACAGCGCATGAATTTTGCTGCCGCTTTTTAATTTTCATATGCCTATAAATCATTGCACCTGCCGCTTTTTATTTCTCATAAACAGCTCATACATTTTTCTTTCTATTTCTTATATACAGCGCATTAATTGCTACGTTATTTGTGTATATGGTGATATCTCTTGAAATTTGAATTTTCATCTTATAGCAACTTTCTAGATCTTTTTAATATGAAATATATACTTTCGTTAAAGTAAATGTTTTTCAAATGTTCCATGTATGAAATAATCGTTCCAGTTACGTATAAAATGACGAGAACAAGAAAATATGCTAAACTCATTTTGTTCCCGTCCTTGGCGCCATTTTTTATAGTATTTCCTCTATAAAAAATGTAACAAAGTTTTTTATCCACTAAGTCTAGCAAAGAACATTATTTGGTATCATATTAAGTAGAAAAATCTTAATTAAGAGATGCGCCTGTAGTACAATTACAATCAAAAACCTAGAAAGTTGCGTCAGTCATTTTTCGAAAATAAAAATTTTTGTAGTAATTCTGTTTTATACCTATTAACGTGAATTTCTTTTAATCTTAGTATCAAGTTTCATTCTGTATTAAAAATAAAATCATTTGATTCGTTGCACGTGTGTATGCCACGCATAGTTTAAAAGTTATACGACTTCAAAATATTACTTCTCAGGCGTAAGTCATTAAAAAAAATTCGGTTTTTGGTAAGCGTACACTGAATTTTGAATTTTGACGTCTAAAAGTCATCGTAATCACTAATTTAATATTTCAGAAAAATTAAATTGTAAAAGTAATACAAATAAATTTGTCATTTTATTATGAAAATTTTTATTTTCGATATACTTGTAAAATGGTATTATGTTCCTTTTATTTTTTAAGGGAACTAAAAAATCAGTTACTCAAACTTGTTCAAAAATTTTTTTTTCTCCAAACAACAAATATTAAAGGTTTTGAAGATATCCTTATATCTTATCAGTATTAGTACTTGTATTATTTTTAATGTAGATTTTCAAGTTTTTTTTCTCTTTTGTTACCCTTGATAATGCGACATACAAATTGACCATGACTAAAAACTGAGGCGGGTAAAGCGATTCCAACTTTATTAAATGTCTGACCTTGAGATTTATTTATTATTATTGCACATCCTAATCCAATTGGAAATTGACATCTTTTCATTTCAAATAGGAACTTTTCTTTCGATGTAGTTAATAGTTGCTTTACTTTTAATCGAGTTCCATTACATAACCCGTCTGATAAATCAAGATTCGTTAGCAATATTATAATAGCACCCTTTTTAAAATCAGTTTATGAGGAGATAAACCATTGGGTATTAACGAAATCAAAAATTCTTCAGATAGCAATTTACTTAAATCTTTATTATTATCAAAACAAGAATCTTTACTAATATATTCTTTAATATCTCTATTAAGTTTTGATAAAATATTGTTGTTTATATTAAGCACATCAGTGTTTTTTGGTACTAAAATAGCCTTCTTGTTGATGTGATTATCACTACGGTCACAATTATTACCAAAAATTTCTCCTATTATATTATTTTTAGATAGTAACTTTCTCTTTAGAATTTTGAATTACTTCATTATCTGTTTTCAAATTGTTACAATATATACCATCTCCAATATTTAACAACCATTGTTTCAATTTGTGCGCGCCACTTCACATTCTCATATTATCTTTTAAAGAAAAGTTCTAGAAATTACACCAATTAACTATTTTTAACGCAATTTTCAAAAATTTTTGTCGTATTACCACGTTTAGCTATCGTTAGGTTACCGAAAATCACCTGAAACTAAAATTAATTTACCGCCAGATATTTCATTATGTTATTTGAGGTTGAAATTGATTTAGCCCTCTTTTCAAACCGTAATTTTTCGGGAATGGCTCTATGTATACTATCAAATGGAATTGACCTGTTCTACGTGTGCGTGTCATTCAATACCGAATATTGAAGTACAATGATTTGAAGATAATCGAAATGTATAGGAAAGGGGTTCTTATAGATGGTGCAGTGCATGCGTGTTAGTTGCGCTCCAGGTAGGTAGGTTATTTTGTAATATTAATATCTAAACATAGTATAGTACTTTTGTACTGTCATATTATCAGTAGCAGCTAATGAAGGATTTTAAAAATTATAAATAATGTGTAATTTTTGTAAATACTAATGAAGTTTAAATTATTGAAAAAACATGTAGAATGAATAAACATATTTTATATTTGAATTATATATATTAGTGGGGCTTCGCCCCCCTGCTCGCTCCGTACGCCAACCCCCCATTTTTGGAAAATAATTCAATTCTAAATTCTGTTCTATTTTTTTACCCCAAACGGTTTTACATTTTCACTTTTGATTATTAATACTATTGTAAAATATAAAACGGTTTTATATTTCACCCTGGCGATATTATATAACTATTGAAATAATACGTTAAGAACTATATTATAATAATTATTATATATAAATTTTGAAAGTCTTTCTCCCGCAGGTACTGATTAACTAATTTAATAATTAAATACTTAAACAAATTACAAACTATAATTCAAAACTATAGTTTTCAAAAATTATAGTAGACATATAAGTCAAAAAATTAACAACAGTTAAAATTTATTTCAATTAAAATTATATTATAACATATATTATATTTCAGAATGTTTCAAAATTGTTTAACGATGTAATGTGTTGCCTGCCCACCTGCCTACCCACCTGCCTACCTACCTGCCTACCTACCTGCCTACCTACTTTCCTACCTACTTTCCTACCTGCCGACCTACAATTTAATCTAGAGTGTAATATATTAAATTTAGTGTAGGTTTCAATTATTTCGAAGAATTTAAATTCCTATTTCTACGTCTCTGCCTACGTTTCTGTTTTTACGTAGCTGTCTCTATGTTTCTGTATCTCAGTTTCTGTATCTCAGTTTCTGTCTCTACGTCTCTTAATCTGAACCTCTGTCTCTACGTCTCTGTCTCTGCGTCTCTGTCTCTACGTCCCTGTCTCTATGTATCTGCCCGCATAAGAAATCATTTATATTGCACATATGAGGCCGATATAGCGCATATATGAAGGTGCAATATAGTATAAATCTATCGCACAAACTTTGGCAATATATCCCCCGACGCTCGGCAAATACGCATCGGCCGCCATTCTCGCCATATATTGCACATATTTTTCAAAATTACGTTATTTATCCGAACAACAATATATTCGCGCTATATTGCATATTTTTAATATCATTCAACAATGCTGAGAACGTAATTGTTGAGAGAGAGAGAGAGAGAGAGAGAGAGAGAGAGAGAGAGAGAGAGAGAGAGCGAGAGAGCGAGGGCAAGAGAGCGAGGGCGAGAGAGCGAGAGCGAGAGAGCGAGAGCGAGAGAGCGAGAGCGAGGGAGCGAGAGCGAGAGAGCGAGAGAGCGATAGCGAGAGAGCGAGAGCGAGAGCGAGAGAGAGAGAGAGCGAGAGCGAGCGCGAGAGCGAGAGAGAGAGAGAGCGAGAGAGAGAGAGAGAGTGCAGCGATCTGACCAAGGTAGTGCCGAGATTACCGAAAGCGCACGGCGAGTATTGATCCGAAGCGAAGGTGATCTCAATCACCTTCATTGATGAAGGACATGGGAGCGTACCGGTAATTCTCCGTCTCGGAGAAGCGCGACCGAGCGACGTTACCGAGCGACATGAGCCGTCTTGCCGTGCAAACGAGTCCGCCAACCTCTGCAGTAGATCCGTTTTCCTATGTGCCTTACTCACGGCATCGTAGCGCATCGCCGTCGCAGAGGGAGAGAGAGAGAGAACGAAAATTCTCATATAACCTCATCGTTGCATGATGGAGATCTCCATCTGGTAAATAGAGATTTTCACAAAGTATGGAGTTTTTAAACAAAATAATTTTGAAATTGAAATACTTATCTGATAATCGCCTTGAATCGCAGTTTTCCGTCAATGTACATTCATCTA
>JAPYZO010001994.1:0-15872 GCA_030522905.1 Torymus flavipes
CTAGTTTTTCATTTCTCACCTGTTTTAGGGTAGAAATGGATATTTCTTACCACTTTCACAAAATACGCTTGAAATGCGAAATTTTCTCTCCTACTTTCACACGTGAGAAAGGCTCTATTTCATGCCTGAGTTGAGAAAAAACTATTTGTGATTGGTTGTCTCGAAAAATAGCGCAAAAATTTGAAATTGATTTCAAATCCTCTTTAAAACTGACTTTTTTATTTCATAAAAGAATAATTGGAAGGAAACATATAGTGAATTATAAAAATTGCTACTAAAACATTATCCATTTAAAAGTAAATTCTGTAAAAAATTAATCGTTTGAAAATTGCATCTGTAAATTTATCTCAATCTGCACACCCGTCTAAAATTTAAAGAAATTTATTGAAAAAAGTTATTAAACGCATAGATTCTGGTGATTTTCTGAATGATTTTTTAGGATTTGTGATTAAACTCTCGAGTTAATACATATCTGTAAAAAAATTTTCCATTTGAATATAAAGAATGAAAAATATCTATAATTATCTTTTTAAAAAGAAATTTCAATTGTACCATTATAAATGAATGCAGAAAATTCACATTATAAAAGATTATGCAAAAGATTAACATTGGTAAAGATTATGCAAAAAGTTTCCTACTTTTAAATATGCTCGAACAAATATGGTTACAAACAAATGGGAAAATCCTTAAGATGTAAGAAATTACATGTTTGTCGAGGCGCAGAGGATAAAGTATATCCGCTCTTAGGGGAATACACGCAATTCCCGTGATTCCCGTTTTAATATAAAATGAATTACGTATGAAAGAATTGTGCTTTTGTTGACAATAATAAAATAATGTTTCTTAGTAATAATTATAATCATTAAGATATATTTGAGGAAAAATAGTTGTTTATATGCGATCTTATGAATTTTCGAAAGATTTTGAGCAAACATCCATTTTTTGAATCAATAACGTTAAACACTAAAAATCATGTGACCTGGACATCTTTTGGAAATTTTTAAATAAAGAAAATAACATTTAGAAGTTTCAAATGATATATAGTTTCTTTTATTAATTGTAAATATAAACATAATGACTTATGACAGTTTTGTTCTTATTATGTATAATATACCAAAGATTATTAGCTACAATCGCATGTATCTTTCGAACGAAAAACCAAACTGTAAGCGGAAAAAATTATTATCTTATCAGAAAGCTCCTGGATGTCTGACAATCGGTGATAGCGAAAGACACGACTCTTCTCTAGAGAGACAGAAGAATGTTAGAGTAACTCGTGGCAATCGAAAGAAAAAAATTTCAGAATATAATTTAAAATTCTGAAATCTTAAAGTAGATTTCGTTTATCGCATGATTAAAGATTTCATAACATTTTGCAATAATTGTTATCCGATACAAGTTTACTCGATAGAGATAAATTGCAACAAATTTCAGCAAAAATAACGTGTTGTTGCTAAGTTTTTATTACAACCAGTTTAAACAAAATATTAAACAAAAACATGATGTGAGACTTTTCTAAACATATTTTCTGGCTTGTATGACGGTGAGGCAGGATAAATATAGTCCTTGCTTAGAAAGCAGGAGTTTTCCTGGAGTTTCCCAGTATGTAAGGCATCTATCAGCAGAATAGAACTTTTTATAGACTTTTTATAAATTTGTCTATAAATTTATTTTTAAGGCATCGATGCGTTTAAAATCAAATTAATTAATCGGAACGGTTTTTCATTAAAAAACAGTAATTCTATATTTAAACTTGTTTAATGGAGGCAATGTGTCATGGAAAAAGTGTTTTTACGTAATGATTTTATGTCTCTAAAATGTGAAAGTATATTTGCTTGAAACTTTACTACAGTAACTTTCGCCGGAGGCTAAATATATTGTTGAATTATTACTTCCGATCCGTTTGGAAAATGAAAATAAATGCATACAAAGAAATGCTGTTATTAACGGCTTAACGACTAAAGTGAATAATCACTGCACTGAAAATAAAATATCAACGTGAAATGTGCAATATTGCATGATAATACTTATATTTTCATCTGACATTATCGTGAAGATAAATCGCCACGGCAATCATATGTATATGCTGCGGTATAACAGGTTCTCACGTCCTTGACCTCTATATTAATTAAGTTTTCTTTTCCTGTTCGTGGACTTTCGGAAGAATCTTACACGTCAGCACTTTTCGACGGCGAAATCTTTGATAACTCTATTATTTGATTTATTTCGACGATAATGCCAGCACGCGACCATTGTGCAAATATTATTTATTAACTGTTTTTATTATAATTTAAAAAATTAGTACTAAAATGATTCTACATTTTTTTTCGTAATCATACTGTTATTGCGAGTTACTATATAAGTTTGCATCATTTTTTGTTTGTAATATTTCATGCACAGGTAGAACAGAAAAAAGGTCAAAGAACTGTTCTGTTTATGAGTGAAGATAAGATTTTCCAGAAATTTTTGACAGTTATTTTGATTGTGTCAATAATAAGATTTTCAAGCGAACTGTACGTGTTTCTTTCGAAAACAACGGAGCTGTCAATGGTCATTCGAGTTTGTGTTATGAAGCTCTTATTTCCTTATTAATCGGTGAGATGCGAATTCTCTCATTCTATGTTACGAAAATATTCAATAAAGTAACAAACAATTTGAATGGATTGACTGTGCACAAAAAATTTCACATATACTTTTAATGTACCTAAGTGATACACGTCTTATGTCATCTTGAATTTTTAGTTTTGTACTTATTATGATCTGTAATTCATTACATTCGCTCACTTTAAATTGTGGTACCGTTATTGCTCTACTTATAGCGATTAGTAATAGAATAATCAGTTTAGTTTTGCTTAAATTACCAAAGGTGACTTTTCGATATCTTATTAGTGAAAACTTTACAATTTATATTTACTTAATCCAGCAACGTCTTCGAACTGTATTTATCTGTTCTCCATTTTTAAGAACAATGTATCGATAAGTTATTAGAAATTATGAAATGACTAATAACTTATTGTTGATATTTCATATCCGATTGAAAATATTTATGAATTTATTCAATAGTATTTCATGTAAACATGTTTGTATAAATACTATTCTTTACTTACCAACATTTCAAACAACTAATAATGTGTCTATATTCGTGTAAGAGTTTAAAATTCATACGCAGCTAATTATAAAAAAATATGTGCTCTAATGTATAAATTAATCCATGTTTATACTGTGTGGAGCATAAGCACCTGCTCAGCTTCAAATATGCAAGAAAAAAGGTAAATAAATATAAGACTCTCTTGTAAGATTACATTCGCTTCACGACTCAGATAAATTCATAAGAATTCATTTTTATGAAAATACATGGAATGGATATTACAAAGAAAGTTTAAATTTTGATGGTTTAAAAATTTTATAGCCGTCTCCACAGCTCCCAGATAATTGCTGAGTAATCCGCTCCGGCTTAAATTCATTATGTTGCAGAAACTTTTCAAAACGCGACGCAGCAAGTGTTCAAGTCCAGAATTTGCGCTTCGCCAATGAAGCAATTAATGAAGTTAATTTTTCCTCCGCATGACTTATATCAAAGTTAAAAATTACACGAAACATATAATAAATCGAGAGTAAGAAGTTTCTTTTACTCGCCTTCATATCGTGACCGTATGAAAAAGATATGTCAAAGTATGACTAATACATTTTTTTGATCCATGTTAAAAGCATGATAAAAAGACATCAGGAATGAAAAATCTTCTTAAAAAGTACATGCCGCGCAACGCTTCTTCAAAGTTGATTTCAAAAACTTGTTACGCTTAGCGCGTAAGGTGCGCATCGTCACCCTAAAAATTCCAGCTCCCGAACTAGAAATGAGAGTTAGCATCACGCGCATCTCTCTCTCTCTCTGCGCCTGTCTTTTTGCGTCTCTCTGCCCTTCTCTCTTCTTCGCGCAGTTTCGCTTCTGTATACTTATTCCTTTTTCTTGGGCGACACACGCACGAGCTCGCCTCTGAAAAGGTTGACACGCGCGCGCGAGTGGTGCATGCGAATTCACACGCACGTATATATATACACACACACACACACACACATCCGCGCATCACAAGAATTGAAAGACTTTTCGGCGCACTATACATAGGTAAAGGTGAAATTTTCTCTCTTTTTTACGCGCGATCGTTCGCGAGAGTTTTCGTTCGGGAATTGTGTATATATCTATATATACACGTCTCGTGCTTTCCGCACTCTCCTCCCTTTTCGTTGTCCACGCGTTTTAGCCTGCGCGCTGCGCTTTTCTTCACTGAAGCTCTCGGGACACGCTTCTTTTTCAGACGAGCGCGAAAAGGGCAAACATTTTTCCCTCTCGCCTCGTCACGGCTGCAGCCCGGAGTTATGGCGTGAGCGAGCAAATTTTTCCGCGCGCTTTTTTCAAGCTGCCGTTTGGGAAAACATAAGCGCTCGAGGGATATATATGTGTGTCTGGCGCGCAGAGGAAAGCTATAAGGGCGAAGGAGAGAGGTGCATCCGCAAGGGACGCCTCAAGCTCGCGCTCTCTTTTATACAGAATTTTAATTACGGTAAATGCGCGCAGCAGCTCTTTTCTTTGCTTTGATTTTTCCTCGAGCCCCGCGTGCGATGTCGCGCGGGCTGTGTCTTTTTATTTCTCTCGCGTGCAGCCCTCTTTTCTCGTTTTCAAAAATATACGCTGCTCTCGCGCACATCCGCGCGCCGCAATGCGATTCGTGCCGGCTGCGCGCATTCCCGGATAAATATAATTACAATTAGCTAAGAGCGTACCCTTGAGATTTTGCGTTAAATAAGCGACGAGCGTGTATACAGATGTACGTGAAAACGATTTGATTGAAAGGATCTTTTCCCGGTGGCTTTTCAATTGTACCTATCGTTTTCATAGCAACGAATCACCAATATGCCGTCAATTCCCGTGCTCGATATAAGCGAATATCGAGGGATAATCGATTCTATTTTATGTATTTTGCAATTATCGAGGATTCGGTAATCAATCATCATCATGAATAATATTCAGTTACTGTTTATTGTTGAAACAGGGTGTGTAAGATGCGAGTATCGTAATTTTTATATAAATAGGAACAAACATAGTAACAATGGTGATATTCAAGTTAATATCAAGATAATTATTAAATGAAATTAATACGTGTATTGCAAAATAATTACTTATTTAAAAATTTTAATGGTTTTTCCGCCCAGTACGTCTATGCGGGAATGTAATTAGAATATTACTATAAGCTTCAAAAGTCAGGAAACAAAAGAAAAATTGACAAAGTTTCATTATTTTTCTTCGATTATTGTATAACAAAGCATAGCACACGAAATTTAAAACTTTGTGAAACTAATTTACGTGGTTTTGAAAATAAATCCTGTAATCACAGTTAAGACAGTTAACCAATAATCTGATTATATACAGTTTTTGTGGGTCAGAATTTCCGTGAAGAGATATCTGGGAGGGAAATTAGCCTTCTATTTGATGCAGTAACAGTAACATAATACTTAATTAAAATTTTCCTTGTACAACGCTAAGAGGCATTTCCCGGGCGCACCGGAGACCTCGTTTTCGAAATTGGTACCGTAATATATTTCCATTCCGTAACTGGTTCCTCTGTAGAAAAGTTATATGTACTTATAAAGCGAGTTTTGTAGTGTTGAATAAAGTAGTTACAACATTAATTGGTTAGTAAACCACTCCATAGTATGTTGTATTTAGATTATAATTGATACATCTTTGTTAGAAATATAGTTATATTAAAAATGGCAAAATGGAGTAGGGCTTCTTGCCTGTGGGAGCCTGTGTCATTGGAGTAGGGAATGACGTCACGACCACCAATCCCAATAGCAACAAAAGTCCGTGCGTGTGTGATTTGTGTGTGTGTGTGTGTGTGTGTGTGTGTGTGTGTGTGTGCGCGTGCGGTTGTGATTATGTGTGTGACTGTGTCTGCGTGAGATTATGTGCGTGATTGTGAAAAATCTGTTGGTATACTAGTTTTTGCGTGATGCCACAGGATAAATATGTCTATAAATATATTTTTTCACACTCCATGCGCAAAGTGGACACTTTGTGCACTGATTGTGAAAAAATAATGTTCGATACAAGTGAGATAAAAATGGTTATGCCACAAGTGTGGGTTTCTCTCTCTCTCTCGCTTCGCTCGGGCGACAATCACACTTGTGAAAGAATCTAAATGACTATTTGACTATTTGTGTAAATAACTATTTGATGATTTTGGATAATTTAGTGTATACGAAAATTTATTAAATTTTTATTGATTTTATGAATATGTTCAGGTAGTTGAAAATAGATCAAATACAACATCGGTAATAAAAATGTTAAACTACTATGAAGGCTCTTTTTTTTTAATTCAAATTTCGTAAAAATACGTGAGAATGCAATAATGCTAAGTATAGGAAATGGCCAAGCACATGTTATACTTTCCGTATCAAAATTATAATTTCGTAGGATTTTAATTTTGTAGGATGCTTCCATTAGGCAATGAGATTTCGGAATAACAAGATTCAACGTAGCGACATTAATACGCGTCGACAATAACTTCCAAATTCCCAAATGTTTATTTTTTGTTTTTCCATTCTACAGTGATTCACTATATAACGTTTGTTTTCCATTGATGACCAAGCAAACTATCAAAACTCATCAGTGTTAGCCTCTTTATATTATTATAACATTTGGTAAATTTTGAAGCAGATGAACGTAATTTTCCCAAATATCATTGTCACGTGAAAAGGTATTATAAAATCATTAATGAAAAATTGAAAAATATTCCGAAACAATATTATCGGGAAAAAAAGTTTTATATGATTATCTATTATCTAATATGGTTATATATAGACTATAATTATATATGAATCTAACCTTATATAATAATGTATACTAATATATGTAAATATATGATCATGTATAAGTCATATATGGTCATAGATGATCATATATGGTGATTTCTATATAATTACGTATGGCTAAATATAGTGTGGTTTATATTAGAGTTGATTTCAATACGCCAAATACTTTAACGGATTAAATAAAATAAATCTGTTATAGAAAATATAAATAATGAAAATTGTCAGTGACAAATTTATATAATAATATGTTTGCGGATTTGAAGTTATTCTAATTTCATTTGACGTTTGTTATGTTTTAAACACCACTTTTATGTATAATAGTACATTACGATACGTGTGACCTAAGTAGCACTTTTTTTCACGGCGTGAAGTTAGGGCCCAAGCGCAGCGAGGGTCCTAATCACACCGTGCAGAGTACTCCTTAGGTCACAAGTATCGTATAATATTTTATAGCACTGCCTACCTAAGCCCGCTGTCATGCCTATATCCATGTCCCTAAGTAGTCCTTTTTTGCACCGTGAGGTTAGCGCACGAGCGTAGCGAGTTAATTAATTATAATTATTATTAATCTATTAATACTATTTAGCAATTAATAATCCAATATTCCATTGTTATAAAACCGATTAGTTGAATACAAATGACATTTTAATCTTCCATTGTAGTAAGTGCGGCCACTAATTCGTATAGATGTTCAATAAATAAAATAAAATTATTTTTAATTCATCAAAAAAGCGCTAATCATGTAGGAGGAAAACATGTTATCATTGATCACCATTCGCAATGATTATTGTACATAGTAATGATAAAATTTCATTGCTCATCTTTGATCATTTCTTCCTTTGATGGTAATCATCATTCCCTGCGACCATTGTATCTCTATTTTTGCAACGAAACAATAAAACTCCTCTGGAAACACGACAATTTTTCCGGCCCAGCAAAAAGCCGATACACTCGGCCACCGCTCGTCCGTCCAATCGCGTATCTCGCCACATTTTTCAATAGACGGAGCGAGCAGCGTCCAGCCACACACTATTGCGCGCACGCGACCGCACAACTATGGTCGATCGCTCACAATAATACCGGCTCTTATCGGTACAATGCGCACTTGCCCTCGCGTGTGCGCGCGAGTATAACTCTACAGCAGGGCGGAGAGCAGGAGCCGCAAAGAGCAGCGCAGCGCAATAAGCGGCAAAGTTCCATCGCCGGGGCAAAATGCCTCGACTTCCGTCGTCGCTCAGCTATCCCCTCCTCTCTACGCGGCGTTCATTAACGCGGCCGCCGCCCCGACCCGACCCCCCGGAAAGTTATTTACATTAGCGAAAAGAGCGGAAGAGACGATGAGGTTGGCTAAGAGTGCGAGTGAGAGGGACAGACGCAGAGAGGGGCGGCTGGAGGCGGAGAACAACACGCAAGTAAAATTCAGTAATTTAAGTTCGTTAAGTATGCTAAAATCGGCGGGCGGGGAGCGTATAACATGCGTCTGAGACACACGGGTAGGATATATATATATATATATATGTATAAGGAGGGGTGGGGCCGCGCTTTTATTCGGCCGTGTATTTCAAGATTTGCAAAATTTACATTCTTTACCTATCCAGCAGAATTTCAATGCGAATTTCCCATTGAAATTCCGTGCTTCCGCGGAGCGAGGAAAAAAAAATAAAAAGTGTTTAGGTACAGAGCGCGTGTACGCGGTCTTGGCGTGCGTACAGAACGAGATACAGAGAGAAGGGGGAGTGCGCACGTGGTATCGCTTATCCGACAGAAGTCAGTCCTTTTCCGTTCCCTCGCTCTCTTTCTTCCTCTCTCTAGCCTCTGTGAAAAGAGTGAGCAAGTGCGCGGATAAAAAACTAAATACATAGACGCCGGCCACGAAGCGGCGGGATAAACGGGATAGGAAAGAAGCGAGGAACGGCCGGTTGCTTGTCCTTTCGTAAAGCAGTTAGTCAAAACAACAACATCTACTTATGGTATTTTGTTACTTAAGGAAAATAAGGACCATGAAATTTGATTAAGTATAAAAACCAAATTTTGGGTATATATATATATATATCGTAATTGTTGTAATTTCTTTTTTGCATGAAAAAGGACTTTTAAGTTACTGGTATATTTCCTCCTAGCCTAGTACCGCAGATGTATGTTATATAGAATATCATTTTCGAACTGTCAGCACGGTAATCATCATTTTAAATTTGCGTAAATCAACGAATCTACATTACAATGTACGTACCACTGAGAGATTTCTAGATAATCTATATAGATATTTCCGTTGTTACAATTTATTGATCACTTTGATACACACTGTACTGCCTAAATGTAAAATAGTGGAAAAGTCACTATTCTACATTTAGAAAATATAAAGTAATAGAACTTCTTAGTTGAAAGTGACTTTATTATTTAAAGAACCGGTAACTAACCCTTAAATTTTATGTGTAAGTTCAAAATAACAAATAAGATATCGTCGAAATAGAAAGAGGACAACTCACGGTGCAATTCGAAAAGAAGACAACTCGTAATCCGGTTCGAATGCGACTCGAGGTGCGAGGCGACGATATATAGTTTCATGACAGAACCGCTTTAATAATGAAATACTTTTTGTGAAGAGAGCGAGAGAGAGAGAGAGAGAGAGAGAGAGAGAGAGAGAGAGAGAGACAGAGAGATCGATAGTATATTATTTCGCCAAGGTAAGGTCGAATGACGCAGAAACAATAACATACAAATTTTTACAATTTAATTTAACAATAGTTTATAAAGGATGAAGTAATAACTTAAGTACAATAAAATATAGTATAACAATAGTATAATATTATAAAAATAATGTAACAATATACTGGTACTCTGATGAGCTTACAATTTATTTAAAAGTTTTTTTTTTAAACTAGATATTTGGAAATTAACAATTAAAACAACAATTCGATATTTTACCGCAATGGTTATAAAAGATAAAATCAGTGAATTTTGCGCGCTTAATGTGCGGGTGGTTGTGTCTTTTATTTAAATATTAATCTTATCTTGATTTAAAACCAATAAACAAAATAAATTTTAAAATAATTTTATCGTTTAATTGAATATTTATAATGAATTCTATAAAAAATATATTCATTAATAGTATTTATTTATGAGTAAGGGAATTCATAAATTATAAAGTTGTGTATGAATATTCACGTAAAACATTGCATTAATTTATAAATGCAATTAAAAGACGCCTTTTATGTATGCGTTTTATGCGTGAAATTGATGCAATATTTACTTTCATAACTAGAGCACCGATTAGTATATGGACTGTTCAGTATTGTGAGGCAATCGTTTATTTTGAATAGTTTAAAATTAATGAAAAACATTACCCCTTTTTAGTAAAAAAATGATATTTTTTTACCTAAAAATTCGAAATTACTATGAATTTCGATTGGTAAAGTTGAACTTAAGAGGATAAAGCAAATTTTACGGAAGGTGAATGTCCCGGTATATGAATAAGCTCGAAAATATTTCCGGGTATCTTGTTTTCGAAGTATCAGTATCTAAGACACATTCGCAAATGTATAATTTTTATTAATAAAACGTAATTTTGAGAACAATAGATGAATCATAAAGTCAATGTATAACTCTCAATTTGAATTCAATCTTTGTTCATGTAAGTGAGAAGAAGCAAAAAACTACGTTGATCTTTCCGGTCACGTGTCCTTCGATTCTTCATTCACGTACTCAACCGAGTCTAGTTAGAGGGTGTACGGTTAGGTTGAATAACTCATTTACTAGATCAGCATTGATTTTATATTTTATATACCACTATATTTATTTATATAAAAACACTATATATCAATTTAATAAATTTGACTAGAAATTAGATTGTATAACTGTAAAATAATGAATAATAATCGAGTTAGAATCAAATATGGAAATTTTTACTATGTTATTTTTCTCCGTGTAGAGCCCAACTTTTTGATAGTATAAGATCAAATATTTTCGAGAAAAAAATCATAGTAATGCTTTACATGACATTTGAAATCGAAATACGCTACTTCAGAAAATTTCCGTACATTCATGTGTGCCTGAACATGTGTGGGATGACCCTTAATTATTCTCGATGTTAGCATCTTAATTACAGACATTAAAAATTAATATAAGGAATGAGCCACGTGCCAATGACTTAACAGTGATGTTTTGTGTATGACCTCAAATAAGATTAATTTTAAATGTATGTGTTCTGAAATCTATATAACATAAGGCATGACCGGGTACCTGAGCCATTTACCTGTTCTATAGTTTGTGTAATTTATTTGATGCATAAAGATATACATGATTCATACGAGATATAATGATGTTATCGACAGGAAATCGTGAATCACTGGTTGTGTGAATGAAAATTCTTCAAATCTTCTGAATGAATAATCTTATCGCGGGCTTCATGATTATGAACTTATATAAGTTTAAAAAAGATATTTGATAATAAACTGTTATGAACATGTTTTAGAAGTTTAGAATAAAGTATTTTAATGAAAAGTAAAAAATAATTGGTAAAAAGAGGAAAAAGTAAATATGTGCGAGTATGTGAGTGGATATATCTGGGTGGATCAGTGTTCCTAAATATAAAATAATTTAAGTGAAATGTCAGTGCAAGTTTCCAGTTATAATAAAATCTTGTGCGTAATAAATAAAATAAAGTACCGGTATATGATGTATTAAATGAAGTGTTCATTATCAAATTTACAATTTTTACTTAAAAAATTTATAGTATATAAACAACATTCGTTTTAAATATTAAATTTTAATATCTTTGGTCGCAATGGACCGATTTTTTTGGGCAACGAACTTGATTTCATATCCTATAGACGAAAAATGGGAGGTTTTTCATCTAAATTAGTTCGTACGCTCTTATGATATCCACTGCACACACATAAGCGAGTGAAATAATATTTTTGGAAAAATGACAGTTTTATGCCAAATGTCTTAAAACATGACTTTAAATACCCTTTGTCTCGAAAATTTGTTTTGCTGCTTTAAAGCTATTTCTTCTTTAGCACTGAAGCTGTAATTTCGAAAAAGCAAGTGCGATTCAATATTCTACCGCACGTGAATATATTCAGTAACGATATCTAATCTGTGCGAAACCATGAGACAATACATTTGATCGATTCTGACACTAGGCCGTGAATAGTTCATCCTCAATAAATCTTCCACTTTAATGAGTCCGGTTTAGTGACCGATAACACAGTCAGATTGGACGTAATAATGCTATTAAGCGCAATAACGATTTATCGAACAGATTTTCATAGGGTTAAGGGGGTTTCGGAATACTTTAATATTAAATGCAATTTCTTCCATTTTTCATAAAACCTCGAAAATGTTGTATGATATGGTCTCTTACCTTCTATTGCATAGTCACGGTTATGTATTTTTTAAGGTTTTTAACCTATGATCTAATCAAAGATTATATCGAAGAACTCGGCAAAATGTGTAGAAATTCAGGCTTGATTAAAAACGTGAGAATGGGTGAAAAGTGTTTAACTATATAGATGTCTGAATGGTTGTATATTAGGGAAACATTTTACTACATTGAGAGAAGGATTTATTTATACTTAATATGTTGACTGTCAATATTAAACTCGTCGATTTTGGCAAAATAAGAAAAATGTTATGGCACAGAAATTGAATTATCGGATTTTATGTGCAATAAAATGTGCAAATTATTTGGGAAACCAAATATCGATTTATTTGCAAGTGGAGCAAACACCAAATGTAAAATATACGTCCCCTGGCAAAAAGACCCAGAATCCATTGCCATTGACGCTTTTACGATATCATGGCATGACTACTATTTGTATGCGTTCCCTCCTTACTCACTTATCGCAAAAGCTTTACAAAAACTTAAAAATGACAAAGCAAGAGGGTATTATGGTTGTGCCAGAATGACCGTGATAACCGTGGTACCCAGTATTTTGCGACACGTTGGTTTCCAAGCCTGTTCTTTTTAGCGCTAAAGATAACCTTATTTTTTCCAACAATCTAATTGATCACTTCTGGAATAAAACTACCCTGGTGGCCGGTGTCTTGTCTTCAGAGCGTTCGAAATAAGAAAAACGCAAGAGGAAGCGATTCATGTGATTCTGTCATCCTTATCTGAATCATCATTCAAACAATATGACACTTGTTTTTAAAAAAATGGTGGTCATTTTGTGTGAAAAATAAGCTTAGCCCATTTCATAAATCAGTAAAAGATATTTTGACTTTTCTAGCCGAGTTATATAATCAAGGTGCAGCTCATAGTACCATAAATTGCTACCGATCGGCTATTGCCTTACTTGTCGGTGCTGAAGTAGTTGAAGATGAAAGGATAAAACGGTTTTTCAAAGGATTATCGAAAGTAAGACTGTCAAAGCCAAAATATATTATTTATGTATGTTACCGCAAAAACCGAGAATTTGCCACTCAAGGATTTAAGCACGAAGCTAATTTGTAGTTACTAGCCTTAATAACTGGTCACCGGATGCAAAACTTTTCACTGATAAACATCATGAACATAGAATTAAAGAAAACCGCAATAGAAATAAAAATACTGGATCACATAAAGATATCAGACCAAAACAAGAAACAACCTGTACTATGCTTTTTCTTTCTATACGTCCTATACGTCAAAAGATTGTGGCGCTATCGGCGGGAGCAGGGGGACTACATGTTGATCATGAGGAAGAGGCACTTTATACAAATTATGATAGAACTTCACTTACAGGTAAGTTCGTTTAATCAAATAATTGCTTAAGTAATATCTTAAGCAACAACTTAAGCAACTGCTTGAGTGGTTACTCAAATGTTGAAGATAATTATTAAGTAATAACTTAAGTAATTGCTTGAGCAATTACTTTAGCAATGACTTGAGAGATAACCGGGTAGCCACCGTTCCCCCGCGAAGATCCTCGGGGAAAGCCCGGATTTGTAATATATTTTCTTATTAAATACAAATAAATTCTTTTCTCAGTGTACGAGTATAATGAATTATGCATTACCATGAAAAGATTTTTTTATGCGTTATTGCATTGTTCATGCTTTCGTTTATTTTATTATTTTATTTTAAATTAGATTAATGTTATTTTTACTGTGACTTTTAACATTAACATTAAATTAATTTATATTTAATCTTCCATATTTATCGAATCATCATACAATACGTAATTTTACGATAAATGTGTTATTTTTATAATAAACGTTCTAAACTTTTGCTTTATCATATTTTAATCACTTGTAGGATAAGAAACGTTAGCAGATTTCTAAACATCAGGTAGTTAAAAATTTATGATATATATTTTGAAAAAGTAGTTAATTCGCAAGTAGAATATGGTTAACAATTCCAACAGGATAAACGCTTTCCAATAGTTATTTATGCAAACCCATAATTTAAAATCCGTTTATTCAGGAAAATTTATTTCGCAACAGCATTGTCCAAGGTTATAACGCGCGCTCACTTGAATTAACTATATTTACTGCTCTACATTCATATTACTTATTAATTTCATAATTTAACCGAGCTATATTATGCGCTCGCCGCGCACTTTAGCCGCACTCTCGGTGTATAAATTCACGCGCTCGCGCGCGTTTGCACCACCGCGCGCACAATCGATTTGCAATTAAAAGATAACGATGGATTACTGTTTCAATTTTCGGCTGCCCGGTCAGTTTCAATATTTCCTCCCCCACGCGAGAGTGGGCGCGTGTGCGTATGTCAATACGCGCTTTCGCGATAGACGAGTTTGGGTTAATTTGCAATACAAACAGACCGTATTTACGCGTAGATTTTCTCTTTCCCAGTGTGTGTGTGTGTGTGTGTGTGTGTGTGTGTGTGTGTGTGTCTGGGCGTGCGCGCTGCGTTAAAAACACCCTTCCCGCGTGAGCTGGGAGTATACGCGTGGAAGAGGGGAGTGGGCTCGAAGAGTTAAATGGCTATTTGGTCGTGAGTGTACTCGTAAAACAGGGCGAAATTACGCGAGTTTGCCGAAGGGCGTCGTTTTGATGAATAAAAACCTGACTGAGGTTGTACTCGAAAAGTATTGAGAGAACGAATTTTATCTTTAGGTTGTCCATAAATAAATAGGTACGATTTTGGAAATCGTGTAAAAAAAGATTAGCTTTTTGCTGGAAATCTCTTTTATGTGTATTTTTCTTTAATGAGGAGCGAATGAAGTTATGACGTGTTCGTATTTATGTTCCGCATGAAACGGAATTTGCGATAATAAGATATATAGATAGAAAAATATATCTTATAAGAATCAAAACTTTATTTATCACAATTGAAAATCAACAACTAATTTTCTACCTAGCAATGGTTTTGCCCTGTTTTTCAAATTAATCGTCTTCAGAGTAAATATATAGGTATGCGGAAATCAAGAAAAAATTTCAACTTTTCGCGCCCACAAAACCGGTCAAAACTTTTTTTGAAGAACACCTTGTGGATGTGGTTTTTTTTTCTTTCTTATGTCACAAAATATACGTGGGAAATCGTGTACAATTAAAAACGTCTTTGTTTCACATCATTTTTAAAGGTTGAAATTTTTCAAGAAAATGGCAAAAAGGCTCTTTTCTTTAAACCTCAGCCATTTAGCCCAGAAACGACCTAATGAAAGTTTCAAAAAATAAATTGAAATTACAGAAAGAAGGGACTTTGATTTTCTTTTTTTAAAATTAAAAAAATTTCGATTCCTGCAAAAGTTATAAGGGTTTGAAGTTGAATATCAAACGACATAAAAATGCACATATCGCAGGAATGCGGCAGTACCTTTTGACCGGTTTTGGGAAGGCGAAAGTTGAAATTTTTGCTGAGTTTCCTCATATGTCAACAATCCATAATTAATACTGATTTTGTTTCTGAAACAATAACTTATATAAAGTAACAGTAAACGATGCTTGATGAAAGAAACAGTGCATATCAAACCGCGGTCTTCTTTTGTTAACAGGTATTTTGCACGTTGTGAAACCACTGTTATTTATTATACTTCCTCATAGAGGAAGCTTTG
>JAPYZO010001996.1:0-16580 GCA_030522905.1 Torymus flavipes
ACGAATTTAATAATATCCCGCGCACTCGTATACTTGCGACGACGGCGGCGAGCTGGGCGTGGCGAAATTTTTTTCACTCTTCCTCCTCTCTCTCTCTCTTTTCATTTCGTATTTTGCACGCTTCTTTTTTCTAAATTTTCGATTATCTCGTGCTTCTATTCCAAAAGAGAAAAATATATTAAACATCAATTTCCGTGCCTTCCAAAAAATTGTTTCTTTATATTTACGTAATGGAGCCGTATGTACAAATTTTTTGGGTAAAGATTTTTGGTATATGCAGTGAATTGCATATTGCGTAGTTCCAAAATACTATAATTTAAGGAAAGGTCTCATATTATTTATTTAGTAAATAAAGAGAGTGCGAGCATATAGTTGGACCTCCCGATACGTACGTACCCGTTGCCATCTAAAGTAGCGAATATATACTCGGAGAGGCATGAAAATAATTCAACAACCGGCTCGCAGAATTTTGATCGTGGCCTATCTCTATACGTCTTGGCTTCTCCCGAGCCTTTCATCAACATCTAGGGCTTTCTCCTTTTCTCCCTCTAGCTGCGTGTACCTCTGCTCATTCGTCTGTCTCTACGGCTCCGCCGCCTCCTCTCTCTCTCTCTCGAGAGCGGGCGCGCGCAGGGTGCCAGAGGATAGCCAGCGGCGTCGCGCTCGTACCTCATGCGTCGGCATACACACGCTCGATCTTTCTCTCATCGTAATTATCCTGAGCGTGCAAGTGCGAGGGCCAAGTAAAATCTCCTCCCAGTCTCTCTTCTCAGCTCGTATATAGCGCGCCGATAGCCATCGATTTCTCGCCGCCGCTCTTCACTCGCACGCGAGAGAGAGAGAGAGAGAGAGCTCATCAAGATTTTCCGAAACGTCATGCATCTCAATCTTCGGGGATTCGCCACGCACTTGCCCCACGCGCGCGCTGCCGCTTTATCTCGCGCGCACATATTTCTTCAAAAGACGGAGCAATAAGCCTCGCGGGGCCGCATCTCCGCCGCCTCGGATGAAGATCTCAAAGTCTGTAACGAAATACGTGTGCGATCGCGATATCTGCGGTGCGCGTCGATCGCGGAAAGAGAGCCGTGCAGAGTCGGGGGAGAGAGAGAGAGAGATTTGACCGATGGCGAGAAGCGCGCGTGGCGAGGAGAATTATGCGCTTATAATGCGATGCTCGTTCATTAAGGCGCCGAGGGAAACGACGTGTTAAGACTAAGGGGCCTCGGGAGGCCCACGCCTTCTCTCTCTCTCCTGCCCGCGTGTGTGTATATAATCGCGGCGAGCGAGAGCGAAAAGCCGCGGAGAATTATCGAAGCTTACGCCGCTGTGTTCTCTCTCTCTCCCGCCCCGCTCGTCTTCTCTCTCCGGCGCGGGCTGCTCCGAGGCAAAGCGGCGCCAGGCAGCCGCCGCCAAGCGCTCGCATCTGCCGCGGCTCTGGCGGCCACGGCGGCGCTGGTTTTGCAGGTTCTGCTTCTCCGAGCTTCGCCGCCGCGCTCGCGAACTGCAATGTGTGTGAGAGACTGGATGCGCGCGAGCACAGCCGTCCGACGCCAGCGAAAGTGTATACTTACAACACCAAGCTATATGCGTGCTTGCTGAAATTTTCATTTCCCCGACATTATTTTTCATACGGCTTATCAACCAGCAGATCCTATACTCATAAATAATAATCGCGTGGTGCAGCGTTTCAATAAATTAAAAGAATTTTAACGAAATCTATTTTATTATTAACAACACTCTTTTCATAAAGTTTTATGATTCTTCACTTTTTCAATTTCATTAAAGTGTCACTTACACGAGCCTAAGTTACTCGTACGTTCAATTGACTGCTATGAAAAATAAATTTAATTTACGATCGACTTGATAGTGCGCCCTAAAAATAATTCTTATTCTTTTGCGAGTCCGAAAACAAAGTCAATTTGGCCAGAAATTTTACCGTAAACGTTCAAATATATTTTCGTAAAATTTTTTATTGCTATAGATTGCTGTACGTATAAAGCCGAATGATATCTGGTCAGTTGAGCAATCTGTTTTATAGTACGTTTGGTTACTTGATTCGTTCCAGGAAAATCAATTTTAAATTTCATTCAAATTATACAAGTTCACCTAGCTTACGTATTCTTTTTTTTTTTTTTTTTAATAAAACAACTATCATGGAGCGCGGGAGCACTCCGAAGGCAAGTATTATATTTATAACTTTAATATGGTAAAATTTTCAAATAAGACATTTTAAGCTAATTTTGCAGCTTTTAATCGATGGTGAATAAATTAAAATATTTGTTATAAAACCATAATAAAGTTTTAAAACACATTGTAATATACAATTTTTTTTTTCTTTTATCAAAATACGATATTACTTTTCATATTATAATCACAATGTCTTTTTAACTTTTTGACCTTGTAAAGTTGTATTTATTGTATAAATTTCAAGTCGTATTTATACCCGGAGAACTACCTGTAGACAATACATTACAAAAATATATTAAAACAATATAGAACTCTGGTAGAAATATTAATCATGAATTACTTATTTTTTAGCTGACTGTATGGCTAAGAACCATATTCTGCCTTTATTTGATAATTATGTACCAATTTAAATTAAATTTTGGCATTTACACTTGATATCATTGACATTTAACTAGTAGTAATACATTTCGGTACACGTTCATTTTTATTGTAAATGCTTCCATTTGATTAATATACAGCAACTATAAAATATCATTAAATTTCTATCAGGGACAATAATAATGAAATAAAGCTGAGCTCTGGCAGTAACATCACGATTTCTGAATAATTTTAGCATATTCAAAAAGATCCTGAATTTATATAATAAAACATTGCAAAGAGTGCATTGAGAGGCAAATTTACTTTCTAAAATCATAAAATGTACGGCAACACGGTGCAAAATTGTCCATTCTAGGAAATTTCGAAAGCCCTGTTACGCTCGAGGAAAAGTGCGCATTCACGGCGCGCACGCGAGTGCAACGAGGGCGGCATATCGAACGCGATCGCGAGCTGGGGGACCGGGCTCGGCTGAAAGATCGATAAAGCGAATCGGCGAATCAGCCCTACGGAGGAAAGACACGGAAAGTACAACGCGGCCATTGTGTTACGTAAAGGCTGCGCTCTCGTGACGGGTGCACTCTCTCTTTCTCTCTCGCTCGCAGTGTGCCTCCCGCGCGCCGGGACCGGATGCGCCCAGCACTGATCCATCCGCGAGTGCCATTTTCGAGCGATCGAATCGCGATTCGCCACGACTGTATGGGGGGCCCCAGGAGGAAAGAGCATGGCCGTGTCAGTCGATGATCGTTACGGTCCGCTGTGTGCGTTACGCGCTCAGCTCCTCGCTGCTGGTGATTGACCTGTTGGACGATTTGGAATCCTATCGAGTGAGCAAAGTGTTCGACGGACTCCAACTGCAAAAAGCCTCTCTTGCATTTAAATCTTTCAATTTTCGAGGCTGATATTTTGATAATGGTATATAGCTGCCAAAAAATTATACCGATTGTCTGTAAGGACATTACAATTTGATTATAAAAACGACAAGTAAGATTATAAAATGAAAAGTCTGATAAGGAAATCATTTATAAACAGCTACACTAAAGATTACTAAAGAATACCATGTAAACCAACTCGTAAAATATGTTGCGAGATAAAGTTTTTTTATGGGCAAAATAAAAATAATAAAATTCAAATGATACGTAATAACAAGAAACAAACGAAATTAATGAAATGCTGAAATTATTGTTAGCATTAATTTTTCATTAAAATTTTTATCGCAATGATATTAAATTTTAAAATACTGCCTGCTATACAGGGTATAATCTTATTCATAAGAGATGCGTATCTCATTAAAAAAAAGTAAAAGAAAAGGAAATCTTTGTGGCGTGCAATTTACAAGTGAAAGACGGCTTTATAGAGCTAAATAAATGTAGCATTTACAGTTTGTCTCGAAATCATGTTTTTACTGCTACTATCGTAGTTTACTCACATTATCTTTCCCATTTATTACTTTCTTGATAAAAAGAAAAGATTTTAGTGCCGCAGTTGCGGCAGGAAGGTACTGACAGGTTGTATTGGAAAGGCATTTTAAATGAAATTGGTTCCCAGCGTACTTACTGTCAAAATTGAATTACGTCGACGACGCAGCGCGAGGCTTTATCCGTTTAAACATTTATATCGGGGCTTTTATTAAAGCGCGTTACATTAATCTGCAAATGGGTTCTATATTTGACAATATTTATACGTCAAGAAAGCATAACTCGTTACTTATATAGCCTCGCCTTATTGTAGCGCGCAGCAGAGAGCCGCGAGAGAGTTAATACCGACGGGCGTATTTCTTATTCTAATCATAATTTACTCACACGTGACTGCAGGTTAAGTCTAAGCTTAGTTACTCAGCGCGCGACGCGAGATTCCCCGTGATTCATGAGACAATTAAAATGCGGAATTCTACGGCTAGCGCGGGCTTAATGAGCATTATCAATTAAGATTTTTGATAAACCGTAATAAAGCGTAAGGTAAAGTGGCGGTGCTCGCTGAGAGGAAGAAGGTATAGAGAGGGCGCGTGCGCGTATTGCGAGGAAGCTCGAAGCGACTAATGCAAAAAGGTGCATATTGAAAAGATTGAGAGCTGATGTTGGGCCGGCAGCGTGCTTACACGCGACCGATTGTTCTCCACCCGCGCGTGTGCGCGCATATATACGATCTCCCTTGCAAATTGACCGGGATGAATTAATAGATACATCGTCGAACGCTGAGGGCCGAGCGGCGCGCTCTCTTTCGATCCTCTCGGCCGATAGAGGCCGCGGAGAGGTAAAGAATGACAAACGGCGCCATGTGCCTCAATAACAGAGGCAATTTCATCGCCCCCACCTCTCTCCCTGACTCTCCCTCTCTTCTTCTCCTCCTCCTCCTCTCGCCCTGTACCAGCGTGTCCTTGTATCTTTTTTCTCTTTCCCTTTGTCCTTTTTCATTACGTATTCTCTTTTGTACTCCTATACAGAGCCCATTTCTTTTCTGATATTTCGATCGCGTATCTAGCTGCAAGAAATTGCATTTCTTCAAATATCATATCTCTCAATATTACAAAGAATAACTTTTCTCTCAGTGAATCAAATAAATGCACTTAATTAATGTGTTTGCGCATAAATAAATAATGATTAATTTGTTTGTCTAAGCTTATGCAATGAAATAATTTCAATCTAAATTTTTACGTGATTATTAATGGAAGTATGTAGATATTGATCAAAGGAGAATGCAAGCGAGTGTTGAATTTACGACTACAGCAGGAAAACAACGTAATCTAAATTATTGTTTTACTTGTGAAAACTGTGAATTAAAAATAATTAACTCTTTTATTCGAAGAGAAAGTTTTAAAATGTCGGTCATGATAGATAGCTGCGGTTGCATAACATAAGAGTACTGGGGTTTATTATTGTCTTCAGTAGTAAAGTAAGACATACACACTTATTCTAGTAAGACAACTGTATTAATAACGTTATAAAATGCAACAATATAATACTTCAAATGACCTTTTGAGATGAGATTCCTACTCTCTAAATGTAAAATACTGGAAAAGTCACTATTTCATAGTGAAAATTCCTCCACTGTCGAAAAACTGAGAATACACTATTTCGGCAGTTGAGCAATTTTTACTTTATTAAATAGTGACCTTTCCATTATTTTAAATTTAGAGTGTAATAAAGTACATATTTCTAATATAATTCCTTCTAAAAGGTACGTACAATGCATTATATGTACACTTTTTAATAAAGATTTATTTCATAAAAGAATTTTTCCAAGTTTTTGTGCTACGTCTCATGTGAGATCTCACAACTCTCACAAAATAGTACTTTTCAATCCGCACTTGAAGTCTCTAACCGTATTTTATACCACGAGCGGCGAAAAATTGCATTATAGTTGTGATCTAGAAGTTAGAGTGGTTTAAAAAAATTTTATGGAAAAAATTTTTATCAAAACATTAACTTAATATTGATTTTCTCTTAATTTTTTAACTAATAATCAAGGGAATTTGATTTATATAACTGCTTTAAAGGTAAAATAGACAATTTTTTTAGTGCTTTTCCGGTTTTATAAGTCAGCTAAGATTTTGACGTGAGAACTCACGTGAGATCCAACATGTGATCTCACGTGAGTTTTTTCAGTAGGGATACATTAAAATAAACTTTCCATATAGAGATTCGTACAATAACAGTTTTAAAGAGCCTTTTGAAAATGTTGCATTTCCAGTATACATCACTCATCGGTTGAAGAGCACTTTGTCCAGCCCGATTAACCATCCCACTGAAATTGCAAAACGATTTCTGCCCAGCCTCGGCATAAGCACTCGAGACGCTGAATTTTCTTCTCCGCGGCGCGTACAGAAAATAAGTCGGATCCCCATAGAGGCGGCAAAGCCGATATTGAAAATTAAGTCACTACTGCCGCATCCGGCGAGCGCTAGATTCAGAATTTCATCGCGCTCCGTCTCGGAGTTATAGCCAAGTGCAGGGTGGCCGCGTGCGCCGATCTGCACATTTGCATTATTCAAGGCGCTGCTGCTGCTGCTGCTGCTGCTGCGCTCGCTCAAGTTGCGCGGGCCGCTGCCTAAGCGAGCCTAGCGCGAGGTTGTGGCGCAACGCTTGTAGTTGACCCAGTTCTAGCGTGCGGCAATATTGGTGAAGAAATGCCGGAATGCGCCGCTGCAGCGCGCCGACGCGCTCTCCACACTTGGGGAGACTTTCACTAGCGCACTGCAAGTCCTAGCGCACTATGTGCAGGCTGCTGCTGCTGCTGTTTCTATAGAGGAGCGCCAGCAGCAGAGCGATGTGTAGGCTACATATAATGCATGTACAAATCGGCGGATCGATACCGATTGTTTTCGAAAGGTCGTCCCAGGTCCGCCATATTAGCAATTTCTATCAGACGACCGCCGCTCTCTTTCATAACGATCCGTCGAATCTTATATACGGGGCCCGGCGCCGCCGCCTACTACGCGAAAGGTCACGTGCCACGACGTCGATGACCGTGTGAGTACACACGTATATACACATGCTCTCCGTCTCTCTCTCTCTTTCGTCGCTTGTTTGTCGCCTTTCCAGCTGCCATGCTCTTTTTTTTTCTCTCATTACGTCGAAAAATTTAACAGCGTGACTCATTCGCCGCGTCGTCGCGGCTGACGATTGTGTCAGGCTTCCGCGGCGGTCGTGAATCATGCCCGAAGACTGATTTTTTCAACAGCTCTGCCACTTGTGGAATGAATGTATTGAAAAGACACACGAGCGCGGTGTGTATAGATACGTGCTGCGGTTGCTTTCTTTACTGCCGGAAAGCAAATCATTTTCCTTCTAGCTTGTATGTAAACAACAAGTAGATATTTTTCCAAGTTTGAGTATACAAAGTTCAGATGAAAAATATCTTCATTGTAATGAATTGCCCGAGAGATGGTAAAATATTTTCATCGCCTTCAAGCCCTATAGAGAGAGCAGACAGCGCAAGGAAAAAGGTCGGAGCCATGGATCGCGCCAGTTGCGCTCCTCGAAATCGAGAAAAACAAATCGGAGCTATAAAAGAAGAGGCTAGCACACAGAGAGCAAGCCGCCGCGTCGGGCTCGGAAAATGAATAGCCTCAGCGGGCCCGTGTGCTTTTCCAAGTCTAAAAAAGATCAATCGTCGAATTTCGAGGCGCATGCATATAACCGTAGGTTTAAAAGGCGACGGGCCGACATGCACGCGGGCGCGCGAAATTGGGCCGTAAAAGTTAGCCGGGGAAAAATGATTGCACGGGCGAGCTACCAGCAGCAGCAGCGGCGCGCGTCTCGTTTCAGAACTGCAAGCGCGCGCTCGCGCTCGCGATCCCATAATACGCCGTGCCCGAATCGAATGCCTTGGCGCCATGGAGCGGCAGTTAAACTTAACTAACGACACCATTAAAATATCTGCACTCGCCGAAGAAAGAGGGAATATAGCCGAAGCTGCGCGCGCGATGCGCGTTTAGCCGATCATTAAATGCTTTGAGAAATGCGACCGAGCGCTGCGTGCACCCATCGACTATTCTCTCCCCCTCCCTCTCTCTCCTTCTACTACTGCCTTTTCTTTTCTACGATATTGCTGCTGCCGCTGCCGCTGCTGAGAGCGCGCACGTCTATTTAGGTTGAAGGCATTCCCGGCAAAACATCGCGATACTAAAACTATAAAAATAGACGTCTCGAGTTTGTACCCGCGCTATGCGATATGTTTATTGCTCTTTGTCGATCATTCGATCCTGTCGGCTTCCTTTTTCCCCACCCGGCACTCGTCTTCTCCCGCTTGTTAGAGCCCTGGATTGCTTCAAATAATGCAGCCGGGAGGGGTAATTGAAAGATTATTTCGAGAACCTATTCGTTACTTGCCTATTTCGAGCATTACACTGCCTGTGTTTGTTCCTCTCTTTTTCACTGTTGTAATAATCGCCGCCAAGCTCATTAAACTATTCCCATCTACTGGGCACAATTTGTAAAACTAAAATATCAGCAATAAACAGCTTCTAATGGTACAATGTTCCTTCAAATAAAAAAAGTTAGCAAACAGAAATATTGACCTATAGTTTTAGGTAAATTTATTGAAAAGTTCTCTTGAAACTTAATTCAAGTTTTTAAAAGTATCTATTAAAAGTATTGAATGCTTAACAAAGTTTAAAGTCTTAAAAGTTTCAACGTGAACCAGTATAATAATTATAAAGTTAAATTTGAATATTATTACTTATATTTTATTACCGTGAGAAAAAAAAATTGATCGAAACCTGGTTTAGAAGATCTGGTAAAAGAGTTTCCAAGTGTTTTACAGAAAATTTTTCCAGATATACTTGGTTAAAACTACTTTTGTAAATTGGATACGTACGTCCTTGTTGAATAATATGGTCGGGTTAAACACGCGTTTGGTTCGACAAACAAAATTTTTCCTCTTTAATTTTTCCATTTAGTCATTTGGAAAAGCTCTGGGAAAGTAAATGTAGCAAAACTTTTGCCAGATTATCAAAGACGGACCAAGTAGTGACTAATTGAGGAAATGTTGAATATAAAGTTTTATAAAGCTTGCAAAGTAAAATGTTAGATAAAATTATGATATGGAAAATGAAATTTCAGTCAATGATGCTTAAAAAGCTAAGACTGAACCGATATATCGGCGTTAAAAAATGAAATCCGCAGGTTGACTCATACTGCCGCAAGCCGTCTACACTCGGGATCCGAAAAGAGCGAGGAAAAGAGAAAGAGAGCAAAGATTTGTGGCGTGCTGTACCGATGCATGTAGCGTAAGAAAGTTTTCAGCTTCATGTAAAAAGAGCTGCAGTAAAATTTCACTACTTCGTCTCTAAAACGGCGAGTTATTATCGTGAGAAGGGAATCGCGCAAGCGCAAGTTACAGGGTTAAGACTTCAGGGTTCCCGCAAACAAACAAACGTATACAGCGCGGGTATTTTTAGCTTCTCTGTGCTCGAGCCTCTCTCACTCGCGCGGGTTGGAGAATAATACGATGGTGGATTTGTCGAGCGCTAGGAATGGAGAGAAAGAGGGAGAGAAAGCGAGAGAGCGCGAGGGTCGCCGACCCGAAGACGCGCGTACGGAAATAGGATGGAAACCTTAGGTAAACGTAACTTTTCCTCGAGTTCACGCTTGGCCAGTGCATTTGGATAGCAGCCAGAAAGATCTTGTACCCCTCGACCAGTCGTCCGGGCGATTTCGCTAGCAAAATTTGCGCGATACGCGGCAGAGAGGCCGCTACGTCGACGACACATCCTGCGCCACGCACGCTTCGGTGCTCGTCCTCTCTTTTTATTCGCTCTTCACGCTCTTTAAGTTCCTTCCTTTATTTTTTGCCTCAAATGAGGAAGCATACACATTGTTCATTAAATTAAACTCATTCTTTTCTGCATCTTTTGTAACGCAAATTTACAAAGAATAACACTACGAAATTTTTTATTTATTTTTTTTTATTATAGTTTTTACAAATAGCAAATCTTTTCTCGAAAATCACTACTCGATATAAAATTTTGTTTCAAAGTCAGAAATAAAAATTGAAAATAGTAAACAGTAATTTTTTGATAAAATATACCATTTTATGTGAAACAAATTTAAACAGTTTTTATATTTTAAGAGACAATTTTTATTTCAGTTTTTACTATAAAGTATACAGCAAGTATAATGTAAAAAATATCATTTTTATATAATTTGTTAAAGAAAATCGATTTTATCGTTATGTTACGTGTGCATCATACTATGCACGTACATTTTTCATGTTGACTGTTAAAAATTGTTACAAATTTAAAAAAAATTGAAATTTCTTTTTTCTTTTATAAAAACATTTTTATAAAATAAAACACTAATATTTACCAACAGAGTTGTATCTCATCTAGATATAGTATTTACATTTACACTTTTCCTTTAAGTATCATTGTACATGTGGTTTATACATATAGGTACGCTTTAAACTCTTTTCCTTTCTGCTATAAAAAAAAACTTGTTCCCTCCTAGAGGAAGCTTTGTGTTTTTATAATGAATAGTAATTAGGTAAAGAGGCAAGTGAAAAATAAGAATCTGGTCGAAAGACAATACATAAAATTTGCTTCGAAATTGACGGTTCAATTAAACTTGATAATTTTTCACAAGGTGTCATTTCACGCAGTTCTTTTCACGATCTTAAATATTTTAGTTTATAGGATAACTTTAGTGTAGATGCTGTGCAAGACTTTTCAAAGAAATTTGTTTGTATAAATTACAAGGAAATTTGCGAACTATTGATTGAACTGCTGTGTTATTAATGATTATACAATGGTAATAATTCATCATCACAAATATTATGCTTAAAATCGTATTTGCACCTACGTGAATAAAAATTTTTATATCATACTTGACAGAGCTTATTGCAACACATCATAAATCAGACATGGAGGCCTTTAATGTGCATATAAAACCGAAGGATCGCATTACCACGCTTTATTCTATGATAATGGAAAAATTAAAACCTACAGGGGAATTTGGGCCATGCCATATGAAGCGAAACATCAGTTTTTAAAGACCTAATACGGAAGTTAAAAAACTTCAATGATGTTGCTTTTCTTCTTGCTAGCCGCATTCAATTGGATATGCTACACACCTTGCCAAAGAGCTTACAGATGATAAATCTTTCATCATCTTACTACTTATATAAAAAGACAGCCCCTTTTTCGTTTGGAACTGCTAACCACGAAAACTACTGAACCAATCGTGGCCAACTTTTTAACTACATCTTCATGGTCCCCAGAATATTTAGCAATAATAAGATTTAACGATTTTCCACTAGAATGTTATTATTTTTATTAAAAAAGTGATTTGTAGTATATGAATCCTCATAAACGATATGGGAATCCCGGTCACGCATGCGCTGTTACCGCCTAGAGCCACAGTCCGCACACGCGTTCTTGCACTCCTGGAGTATAGTTGGAGAATCATCGACTAGATGACAAGCGTCATTCCGGCAAGCTACAGAGGGTCTAGAAGATAGTGTAACAAAACCATGTCCCACGTGCTGATTGGCTACGCTGTGTAGCCAATTTTGTATGTCTTCTTACACATAGAAATTTATATACATGTATGTACGAACACATTAAGGCATAGGTGTATACTGACGGCTGAGCGGAATAACATCGTATCTCCGCGCCCGATTGAAGAAAGTCGTATTTCTCCGCGTGAACGAAGAACGTCATACCTCACCGGGCGGTTGAAGAACGACGTATCTCGCCACGCGGACGAAGAACGTCGTATCTCGGCGCTTTTACGGCCAGTACGTGACCAAGTTCAATTTTACGCCCTAGTGACTAAAACTACTATTAAAGTTTTCCATTCAATCGGTGACTTGAAAATCACGCAAAGCGCTTGTATGTTCATGTTTCTATACTATAATAAAAAATAAATAGTTATTTAGTTCGACTACGACAATTATACGTTTTTTTACACTTATTTGCTTGACGAGTATAATAATTACGTCAGCAAAAACATTATGGAATTCCCTTCTTCGCGCTTCGGACTCAGTCATTAACAATGGGCTAACGCCTCTCTAGTCTCCAATTAATCGCAAAGCCGCACCACGCGGAGATGATTGATTACTGTTTAAAATAATTTTTTCTTATACATTTCTTTCTCTCCACTCATAAAAACATAATCTTGAGGCAGGGGGCTTGCAACCAATATTAAACGTGCAATTATTCAAGTTGTGATAGATTAATAGAGCCATTATGATATACATTAATGTGCCGTCGAATTGGCCAGGGTAAATAACACTTATAGCGGCATAATATAAATTAGTTTAATTTAAAATAAATAAATAGCACCTGGAGACTATAATTAAAAGTAATGAAACGGTGAGTATCCTAAAAAGATAGTACCAGCTTGGCATAAAGCCATCCAATGCGTTTCCTCGGGAGAAGCTCATGTACAATGAGGTGAGCTGCCTCTTGTGTCATGCACACGCGAGCCACACCTCCTTTTCGCGACGTTGCCTCGGCAAACACGAAGGCGCGACTATTTTATGGGCAGCTCCGTACTTACCTATACGACTCGACCTCGTGCTGTTTGTGCGTCTGTCCCGGCGCATATAGGAGGGTCCACCGCGGCCGGTCAGACACGTGCCAGGTCGCGGCAGGTCGCGCCGCGATATAAATGAAAAATGCAGGGAGAATAAAGTGAGGGCGCACGCGGTCCCCTAGACCACGCGAGGAGGCGATAATCATCGATATTTTCTCTTCCGCATACCGATTTTGCGCCCCGGCAGCACGTGACTCGCCGGCCCGCGGAAATTGCAGACTCGCGCGACTGATACGAGCTTAGATAGCGGATAAAGACGCGTGCGCGCGGGAACCTCTTTCTCTCTGTGGGCTAGGCTGTCTCCCTCCCTCGTGGGCAGTTTGCTAAAAACGCGGAAAAATAATGAGATAGGCTGAGAGGAGGCGAGTCGAGGATAGGAGCGAAGAGAATGGGAGATTAGCGGAGAAAACGTGGCTAACTCTGCTGAGCCTTCGGTTGCTTGGCTCAAATTTGCTTTGTCATATAATAGTGGGAAAGGATACTTATACGAATTTTACTTCACACGTGCGTTTCCGAAGCGATTTTAAATCAATTACCCCCTGAGGAAATGACTATTTTCAGTTTACTATAAAGTCCGTGGTGTTTCGATTCGATCAGCCCATTTTATATTTGATAATCGAGTGCGGAGGAATGTGAAAATGTTAAAAGTCAGCGAGATATATATCTATAAATGAACAATTTAGCGGGAGGGTAAAAACGCGAAATGCCTGAGAGGATAAATGGTGGGTCGGAGGGTAAAAAGTCTTAATTGACTTTGCGTCATTAGAAAGCAATTTTATCTGGGGGATTAATTTTGAAATAATCGCCCGGCGCATTGTGCGCGCGTGCGCGTAGAAGTGAAAAGGATTAGCCGTACGGTCGCAGATAGTGCGTGCTCATGTGCGGGAAAGCGGCGGCCGGCCGCCTCGAATACCACAGTGACACATTTAACAAATTCGCCATAAAGAGCGAGCTAGAATTGCCGGCGCGAGAGCAAAGGACCTTTGGCGGCTATATGTGTGCGCCGGCGAGGTCGGAATCGACGCGCGAGATAATGCACTCTCCCTCTCTTTCTCTTTCTCGCACCGCCGCCTGGCCGTGGCCTGCAGGCTTCCAGGCACCTCGTGGAACGCGCGGAAGTAGTGCGCACATAACACGCCGGCCGGGGGCTTTTCTCCCCTGTCATTGTCGGACTCGCGGCACGTATATATATACAGAGAAAGCGAGCGCGCGTGATAGCGCCAACGCCGCCGATAGCTGCGCCCGATAGCTCGCTGGCCCCGGCCCAAGAATTATAGCGAGGGCTTTTTTGCGGCCGATCGCGAGTGCGCGCGCAGCCGGCTTTTTGCCTGTCCCCTCGGCTCCTTTGGAATCGCCGTCGCGGGTATATCTTGGCCGCGCGCGAAGCTGCATTCACTGCCGCGAGGGAAAAAGTCGCGAGCGCGCAATAAACCGCGCCGCGCGTCGAGCTTGCGACTGCAAATGCGAGTCCCGGGGAGGAATTGGCCTTTCACACGTGCTGCTGCCTGTGGGAAAAAGAGCCGAACGCGAGAGGAGGATTTCTTATCGACGGCCACGCGACTGCGCGAGGTGCCGCGCGTGGAAAGTCATCAAGCGACGCGGCGGCTGGCTTTCTCGCCGCGGAATCCGAATGGCTTTCTGCCGACTAGACTGATGCGAGGCACGCGGAGGGAAAAGCCGATATGACGCGCGCATCTCGATACATCTCGCGGTGGAAAATGATTTTACGATCGCAGGGATATATTGTGAGAACTGTGTCGTGAGTGAATGCCTGGAGAATTCATTCGCGATCTAACATAATATGTGTAACCTACACCGTTCTCCAATATTGTGAATGAGTTGAAAAACAACGAATAAGTTTCTACTACGGAATCTTAATGTCTAAAAATATATATAATTTCACCTCGAGACACAATCGTGCGCTGCGCGGCAGCAACGTAAAAAGCAGCCATAGTCTCTATGGTGTCCTTGTCAATCCTCGGCCGACAGTCGCGCCCACGTGCGCGCTCCGACTCGAGATACGCGGAATGCGAAAAAGTCGCGCGCGCAATCGGCGATCGGGCCAGTCGCGCGCGTGCGATAGATAGACGTAATAGACGGCGCGTGCGTATATGTGTGCGATACTAATTTCATGGGCGCGCGCGGCATTCCGCAACGCAAGCGCGCGCCGCTCGCGTGTGCGGCAGCTTGCGGGCTGCGGAGCGCGCCTTTTCTGGCCGCGGCAAGGAGCCGGACGCGAGCGAGAGACAGACAGGGGAAGGATCGCGGGGCAAGGATTTCCTTCGAGCTAGGCGTGGCCGCAAATGTCCTGCACGCTGCTCACGCTCAAATTACGCCCTTACGCGCTCTGTACTTCGTCTATTGTGTATAGCAGCTCCATTCTTTGTTTCTACAAGCCTAGTGGCGAGTTCAGCAATGTTACGTAGATTATAACAGTGTTCGAAGTCAATCGATTCCAATTTCCTTTGTATTGCAGGGCTAATTACAGGGCCACAATTATTTGATTCAATTTTGGTTTTCAAAAATACCTCTTCCTTTCGTTGGAGTTTCTACCTTCTTAGAATGAATCAAATCATGAGATTATGCTTACTATAACATATTGTACATTTGTGAAGCTAGTATTGCACTAGGGCTGCACGAGAGCAAGACAATACAATATTTCTGTAATTATTGTCTCGCTTCATGGTAAAAATGCTAACCAATGGTTGGCGAACCGTTCGTCAATTTTGAAATTACTAGAAATCTTAAGGAGAATGTTTCCATTTGATTAGCATCTTAACCAACAAACTTGGTCTATTTTCTACCAGGACTCTTGTAAATTCTTGAAAAGTCTCTCTAGTCTTGGTCTTGTCAGTCAATATGAAAATTATTGTCTTATCTTGAAATTCTTGATCATATTGGTGTTACGCACACGTGTGACAGTAAGCAAGTCAATCATTAGAAAAGGTATTAAACCAAAATACCCGGGCAAAAGTGGAGTTATGTAGACGTGTGACAAAAATCAACATGATTATATAAACAAGTCTTAAACCTAAACAGTTGGGGCACGCGAGGTCCACAAAAAAGGGAGTACGTAAATTTACAAAATTTTTAAACTCAAGTAGCCCGAGGATCTGAGGTCCACGTAAAAGAGGAAGACGCAGACGTGAAATAGTAAGTCGATTATTTCAAAAAGTCTTGAACCCAAATAGCAGGGGGAGGCGAGGTCCACGTAGATGGAGAAGGCATGCTTAAGTGGAATGGTAAGTGAATTCAGTATTTAAAAAAGGCTCAAACCTAAATAGTCAGGGGACGCGAGGTCCATATAGAAGAGGAAGTTATAACTAGAATAAATTTAATGTAAAAGTACATTAATTTCATAGATATAAGAATGTTCTTATATTTATGAAACTTTTAAATTACAAATTTACTGATTTTTAAGAATAATTTAACTGAACGAAGTTGAATGTACAAATACACTAGATTTAATACAAAAGCAGTCAACTTTCGGCAAAAGTATAAATAAATGCCAAATTTGACATTTGATTTTTCCCGCCATATATGTGCGGCCGGCCAGAGTCTAGTTCATGCGCCGCCGCTGGGCAGCGCACCCTCTCCCTGTGGCTTCACGTACCTAAGTAAGCCGGCCCGAGGGGATATAGGAGGAGATTATACAACAAATAAATCAAGGAGCGCGGGAGCGCTCCGAAGGCAAGTATCTGTCCAATGTAGAAAAATAATAATATTCTATCGAAAACCGTATATAAATATTTTGTCTTGAATATTGAGGCAAGACAATACAAAATAAAGATTAATCTTGCTATATTGAATTGAATTGAATTGAATTGAAGTTTTATTTGTCTAGTAGCAAAATCATAAATAAGTTAAGTTAGTGGCCATCGTGCATTCGCCCAGGGTTATGCCCTGTGAGACAGGAAAAACCCAATAGGCAAACCACATGGGATAAATCCTATCAGGAAAACCTGTCCCACGATGGCCCGC
>JAPYZO010001997.1:0-35683 GCA_030522905.1 Torymus flavipes
AATTTGCATCCCAATGCATCTCTGCACAGCCGCACGCTTCGCGGATGAATACAATTACGATCGCCTCGTTTGCCTCGCAGTCAGTCAGTCAGTCAGTCAGTCAGTCACTCACAAGAAAGGTACCCCAAGCCGAACTCTCCGATTTTAATAATGTTTGGATATGTTGTAGGTAGCACATTAAAAAAGTACGAAGTACTAAAGCTAGTGATACGTATTTTTTTTTATCGGCTAGTAAGCATATTCAAGGGGTGAAAAGTATCCTTAAAGTTCACCCCGGAAATCAGATTTTTTTAATATATATCGAATTCTAAATGATATTTTGCGATATGACAAATTGTTTACATACATTTGTACATTAGCTGACCCGCTTGCATTTGTAACGTGTGTAAGTACAGCCATTGATCCATTGGTCCCTTTTAAACCCCTTTTAAATTTAAGTATAAATTACGTTTCATTTCTAAGAATTATATTATCATACTAATATTTTTAGGGCGATAGTGGTGGTCCGCTTCTTACTAAGAATAATGAAATTATTGCAATCACTCGTTCAAGGTGCCCTCAAAATGGAATTAATGAAAATAGAGTAAACATACATATATGTATTGATGTTTATAGAGATTTAATTGCAGATGTGATACCTTAATGTAAAACTTGACGAATAATGTAGTTATAACCTAATAAAAACGATTTCCCGAACATTAATTTTAATAATGTAAAAATTTAAGTCCATGTTTATCAAGTTTTTTCTCTAAAATTACTTTCCTCCCCTTACACATTTTTAAATGTGGATATCGCATGAAAATACCAATGGAATCATCCAAGAAAAAATCTGGGTATAGTATTAACATATATGGAGCGCTTTCCGTACGTGTTTTAAAAAAAAAATAATGAGAATTTATTGAATTAAATATAAACCGTACTGTCGGTAAGTAGAAATCTCCAGTTAAGCTACTTTTTAAACGAGCACAACTAACGAAAGCGCTAATAGAATTACTCAAAAAAATTCCTGTATGTTTATATGTACGGAGCGCTTAACGAAATTTTTTTTCTGAATAAACGCTTGAATGTTGATTTAAAAAATATTGAAATTCACGGTTTCACATGGCCTTAAGTACGGTATTATATCAGTACAATTCACTATTACTATTTATATTAAATATGAACTTTAAACTTTATTTAAACTTAAAACATGCAAATCGCATGCACGAGTCCCGTCTTTGTGTGTGTGTGTGTAAGCACTTCCAAAGTTCGAACCTCGTACCCCGATTACATGCGTCATCTAGCTCATGCGTTGCCACGTCAAGGGCCTCGCGGCCTACGCCCACGAGTCAGGCCAGGTCCACATATGTTAATACGCTTGCTCATGAATGCATATGGTGCAGCGAAATCACTAGACAGTGCCAACTGTACAGAAAAGTCAGTATGACTTCCAAAATAATTTCCTATTTGTTTCAACGCAAAATATCAATTAGAACTCGAGATATATAAAAAAATCCGATTTCTGAGGTGAAGGCTTTAAGGGTATTTTTCACCGCTTAAATATACTTACTAGCCGATAAAAAGATACGTGTGACTTATTTTTTTATGTACTACAATTACATATCCACAAATTATTAAAATCGGAGAGTTCGGGTTGGGATACCTTCCTAGTCACGACTTTCATTCAAGCTACCCTCTCTGGCGCAATGAATTTTCTCTTACTCGCCTCCTTTCTTCTCGCGCCACGATTTTACCGCTCTATATACTTTGGAATATATGTGTCCTGGGTAGAGGTGGCTATTACTTCGTTGTAGCAGCGCGCCTGGGAGTTATTGCGTCGAGCGGCATTGTTCGGGATGAGATCCGAAGAATGACGCGCGTGCGGGTTGAGTTGACCCGATTGCGGTTCGCGATTTCTTTTATGCGCGTGATGTAGTAAAAAAGTTGTCTTGGGTAATGAGTTTTGACGGGTCAGAGGGTGGTTTGGTGACGGAGTAGTTACGGTGATTGCTTTTTCGGAGGGCAGTTGAATGGTAGCGTTTTAAAAAGGAATTAGTTCTGACTTTTATTATTTTTAAATATAGTACCATCGGATGTTATCCTATAGCATGCTGAATGTTATATTTATGCTGTTGTGAATTCTCGGAATATGATGTATTGTTATTTTAGTACGATGTAACGTAATTTAAATATGAAATATGTAATAGATTATTCCAGATGTTTAAAAATGGAATAAAAATGGAAAATTATCATAAAATGAAACATTTATTAATGCAAAAATATTTGTTATAAATAAAGTACATTTACAATATATAATCATTCGAATTCGTTTATAAAAGAGTAATGGGTATATCGGAGGAAATCATTCGTAAAATTAAATAGAACTGCAGATAGCATATCCACCAGTCTCATAACATAAATATTTAACGCGCATTTGTACGTACCGCGAGTAACGAATCCACAAAATGTATTCACGCTCCAACGCGCGGAATTTTAATATTACGCCGTGTAATTTACATTACCGGCAACAAAATTTGAAATTACAGTTCAATATGAAATTGGGTCAAGAAAAGTTTTCCATACCATTCGGCTAATCGGAAAATTTCCGCGATTCGGATTCCTCCCCATCCTCCCCTCGCGGTTTGATAACGCTCGAATGCGAATTTAAACGTCGAAAGCTGCGAGAATCCGGCTGAACTTCATATATAACGGCGTGCTCGTATTTTATGGGTTTCCGGTGACTGGAGAGAAGAACAGAGCAGCAGCAGCGAGCGAGAGAGCGATACAAAATAAAGCAGCTTAGGTCTGGAGTAAAACAACGGGCGAGGGGGTATTATCTTACCCTGGAGTACAATTTCCTCTCCCTCTTTCCTCCCCTCGGCACGAAACTACGTATCACTGCGGAAGTAATGCTCCGTTTTCAACTACTCAACATCCTCCGGCTCTCTCCCTCACTCTCTCTCTTTCTCTCTCTCTTACTCTCTCTCTTCCCAGCTCGATGCGCATTCACAGGCAGAGAAGACGGGGACATTACGATTTTCTCTCTGACCTATTTCTTTATCTGCTTTGGGACCATTGTTTGCGCGCTAATGTAAATACAGATCTCTGCTAAGCTTAACATCTTATTTCAAGGGGTTTTTGATAACCCTCTGCGAAATGGTTTATTTAAATTTTCATGTTGATACTTGTAATATAAGGGAAACATTAGGGTATAGTTAGTAAGGAACTTTGTAGTTTAAAGTTAACAAACGTTCATTAGGATGGCTGTCTAAGTATAAAGATAATAATGAGATTGCAGTTATAACAATTTCTGCGTAGAGATAGAGGAATAGGAAGAGTTTACGTCAGAAAGTAATTAGAAGATAAAAATATTTAATCGCGCGAGTGAATGTTAATTATTATTTTTACGATTATTAAGTTAGACAATATTAAAGTCTTCTTCTAATTTTCTTCAATCACAAATTTAAAAAATTATATGATACAGAAATTACTTTGTAAACAATCAGAAAATAATACCAAAGCGTTACCTCCTTATACTGCACTCCTATTTCACTGGACAGAGCTTCTTTCATTACCCCCAGAAATAAATAAGCAACAATTGGCAACGCCAGGCGGTACTTTTATAATTAATCGCCCGCCATTACTCTCGCTTAATTAAATCAGTGCGCTATCCCTCTCGACGCTAAGCTCGTACGGGCGCTGCTCATGCGGAGAGTGCGACACACACACACACACACACACACACACACACACACCCACACACACGCTATTGTTGGCACTGGCTGTGTGTGTCTGCGAGCGCACGCGGCAGATTCGCTCAGCCATTCCCTTTGCAACAATTCCTGACGCACATCGGTAATTGAGACCATCGGCGTAATTGCATTTGCCGCTCGATCGTGGCGTCGAGAGCACGTCCTGACAGTTCTCCTTCGTAGAATGCCAATGAGCCCTTTCTCTGTCCGCTCTGTCTGTCTATATTCTCTCTCTCTCTCTCTCTCTCTCACTCTCTCTCTCCTCTCTCTGTCCCCCTGTTTCTTCGTTCTGCTGGAATGGATTGTTCGTTTGGGGTATTTTGAGAATTGCATGCTTTTGCAATTACTTACAGAGAAACAATGGCTTTTTTGGTTCAAGTAGTGACATAGCTTAATGTAAAGACAAATGGACAAAATATAATGTTGTGAATTTCTTTTATTTTATTAAATTTTAATCTCTAATACACTGGATTAACAAAATTTGCTTGACTTATGGATACCAATTAATTGTTTATCGATATTTTCTAGTGGACAAAAATGTTTACTAATGTTCGACTGTAACAAACTTTTTCCTTTTAGTTTTATTCTTTAAAATCTGTTGTTTAAACAAATTTAATTTCAAAACGGGTTTAAATTTGTTATTCACACGCTGCTTCATTTTTTCTCTTGATTTTAAACTTCTTCTTCCTATATAATATTCAATGAGAAATACGACAACCGAAAGTGCTAATGTTATAAAGAATACCCATAGTAAAGTCTTTAGATGCTTAATTTTAATAGTAACATTATCCCTGAAAGTCAATCTCTTCTTCTGAAATCGCGTTGTGATTGAATTAGCGCTATTCCTTATCGCCTTCCCCTTAATCCCCGACTCGATCACATTACTCAGAATGTAATCGAACTTTGGTCGATAGGGTAAGTCCTTCTTGACGACATAGGTGAGCCAAAAGTTACCAAGCTCCTCACGCATCATATGAACACGAGTGATGCTCACTGTGCACAGCAGATCGCTAAGCGTGAACAGAGCCGATAACTTATCCGATGCGCAGGCAACATCGCCGTAGGTAAGTAACCTGTCCCAGCAGTGACCGAAATTGAAATTGGTTTTGGTCTTCCTGGCGAGGCTCTTTATCTGAGGTAGACTAGATTGGTTGATAGGCTCGAACATCTTATCACCAACCATTAGCGTCAGGTTGCTCGCGTCAAGGTCTTCCAGTGTGTCGATCTCCCTGGTCTCTTGCGGGGAAGTAAGCATCTTAATGAGACGACCCTCAAAGCCGCAGGTGATGAGCACAGCATATACAATCCAGGTGAAACGTACGATACGGTCGGAGTTTAACCAGCCCATCTTCAGGAATTGTTGGTGGAGGATTAGGTTCCATGCGGCGAATATAGGATAACGTTCCTTGCGAAAGTGGAGATAAAGCGCAAGAAGAGCAACGGGGATGAGGGACGTCAGGGTTTTGTAAGAGAACCAATGAGGTTCAATTATATGGAACGATGATAAACGTTGGATTCGCGGCACGACGGCATAGTAGGTGCCGCTGTCGTAAGGATACAGTGATTCTAGTTTTCGATCGAATATGACATCGATATATCGACTGTTGGCTAATACTTCAGACCTAAAATAACAGAGATTATTAATTGTTTATATTTAGACTTTTTAAACGGTACGTTTCAAATGACTTTGTTATTTATACCTATTCAAAAGAATATTTCCAATCAGACCCACACTTTCTCCGTTAGGCAATTGCACCCCATAATTGGCCGCACTTGTGCTTTCAGTTATTAATACAAGACTAAAGTTCATTCTTGACTGTAGCATTTCAATGAATTCTACATCTTCGCCTGATTTCATTTCAGTATTATTATTTTGCATTTCTACCATAGGAGGTTTGTGGAATATTGATATTTTTATTGGATAACCATGTAAGTCAGTAAATTTATCGGGAAACCACTTTTCATTTTTTTCTATAGAATAAACTTTACCCCTTCTACCATCTTCTGTTAGTACGAAAGGATTAAAACTGCGCTTTTCAAAATGTTCCAACGTCTCATTAAAAGAAATTATCACGACGTTCACCGAATTGTACGCCCAGAAATCTTGAAATAGTTTTTTTATAGAATCTTGTGTAGCTGAAGTCGAGTACCACCTAGTTAACCAGTTCGATGAGTTTGCAACACCCGTTCGACTTTGACCATCATTAAACTTGTTTACGAAAAATATTTTTCCTGTTATCCAAATAACGAATTGCGATCGCGGATTCCATATGTATTTCGCTGTTTCTTTCCATCTAGTTATATTTATGTCATTCAAGCTCTCAAATACTGCTATAACCTGATGAAGTTTTATTCGATTTGATGAAGCAAACTTACTTGGGCGTTGATCACTTTGGAATAGAACTAATGGTATTCTTTTGGAATATGATCCCAAAATCAAATTTGACCATTCCACTTTGACCTGAAACGAATGTTATTTACACTGATAGAATTACAGTGAATACTTTTTTATCAATAAATGTGTGTTTTACTGGATAATCAGCATCTTCGCGTACTTGGTAATTGATTAGATCATTTATTTGTCTTACGTAATCACGGCGATTATGCTTTTTTGCACTACTTTCAATGATCAAACAAAGCAAAAGAATACACACTTTACTGTATCCAAGCATTGTAGAAGACTGAAAAGGTAAAGTAGAGTTTCTTGTTTTGCTGTTATGCCATTATTTATTTAAATGCTTAATCACAAAAAAATATTAGAATAATATAGCTGAGACTTTTAGTCTCGTATTGGTTTCGTACTAGTTTTTCGTTGTAGATTTTATCGTATTCCATTAGTAAATCAACCTACCATGCATATAGTGATCATGTGTAGAAGATATGAACATTAAAGATATTAAAAGAAAATCCGAGGTTAGTTTCATATTTTGAAAATTGTTGAACTCTTCTTAAGCATAGAAATAAAATTTGCTGGATTAAATTTTCGAATAAATGCAAATGAAATAGTTACAAATATATTTTGTTTGCCAATGTTTGCAATACAACATTTTTTTGCAATTAATTTTGTGTAAAATACAAAAAGTTCACATAGAAATACAATAGTCACTAGTCCAGAGCACATAATGTACCAGTTGAATACTATATAAATCTTGTATTTATTTCTTCTGTATGTCTTATGTACAATTTGATTTATATCTTTTTTAATCCATTGTTCAAGAATACCCGATTCTATCAATTGACTTTTTACAAAATAAAACTTTTCCTTGAATATAAAACCATTCTTCATAACATGGGTGTACCACGAGTCTCCTAATTCTTCTTCAATAATATGAGCTACAGGAATTTCATTATGAACAAGATGATCTAATTTATTTGACAAAACAATATAATAATCAATACTGCATGCAACGCTTTTACTTTTTATCAGTTTTTCAATACAGTTTCCTAATTTCAAATAAGGTTTAGCTCTTGTACCTAAACGTTGCTTTACTTTTACATCTGAATTTTGCAACAATATAATCATTTTGTTGTCGACTTGTATTTCTAATTCATTTTCATAAAGCTGCTGGAGTGTATTAATGTTTTCTATTATTCTATAACAAAATTAATAATGTTTATTTATACTTTAATAAGACTATTATCGTTTTTATAAACATACACAAAAATTTAATATAACTTCATACTTACGGTGGCTTTCTCATACTACGATACAAATATTCTTGATAGCTACAAGCAATAATCATAGCAAATAGAACCCACATTATTTTCTAACAGCGATCAAGGTAATCAGTACCAATGTGATCAAATTTTTGATATATAATTGCCAGCTTTTTAAAAATACATGTCTTTCTTTCTTGTATCGTAAATACATGGCAATTATAAACAAATGCAAATGGACTAATGGAATTGTTGGATTATTATAATTATGTCTAATTATAATTTGTAACATATTTTCTGAACTTCCTAGTGGAACAATAACAACGTATTTGGAAGTGAAATGCGGTATTACGTATTCAATATTTTGATTAAAGACATTCTCTATATTGAATCAATTTCTTAATATTTCTGACCTGTTTAAATTTTATATTTTAAGATTTCATAAGATAATAATTTTTTAACTACTTCACACAAAGTAGTAGATAAAATACTATTCCTCTTTTACGGAATGTAATAATACTTTAATCAAATAATATATATGAAAAGAATTTACATTTATAATATACCTGTTTAATAAGATATCACCCATAGGTCCTGTTTCTTTTCCATTTTCTAAAGTTACTTCGTAATCGAAAATGTCTTGCTCAGCTGTATTTAATTTCAACGTGCAATTTAACCACATATAAAAGATCTCAATAGTTTTTACTTCTGCACCACTCAGTAATTGTGAAGCATTCAATACGCTGAATGGAGTACGATTAAACATTGATATCGTAATTTGATACCCATAGAGATTCCTCATTTTATCTGCGAAAAATGAGTCCATAGCGTTCAAATTATAAATTGAATTTGATTTGTTAATTTTACGTTCAATAAATGGATTGTAACTGTAAATATTGAAATTGAATGCTATATTATCAAAAACGATAATCACTACATTCACACTATGCTCTTTCCAAAATCGTGTAAATAAATCCTCTATTTGATTATCTGAAATGCTAAACAAAATTTATGTAAGTATAAAATACTTTTACTTATTGTTAATATTAATATATATTATTACGTAGTAGTATACCAAATGATAATGCGAGCTCTTGGGTTTCATATTTTATAAAAAGATTCTATCCAATTAAATAAATTGACTTTGTTATAAAGATCATAAATTCCAACGATCTGACAAATTTTAGAGCAAGAAAACTTTACACAAGAATAAAATGAACTTTCATGATTTATAATTAAAGTTGATAATTTGTTGTTATAGAGATAGTATTATGATTCGATAGCTCGTAATTATTCTGCAAAGAAATTGATCTATATTATTGTATTAATAATTATTTTTCTGGATATTAAAATATAATATTCAACATTGATGTTTGATTCTTTGAAACATTTCTGATTCTTCATATTTAAAATATGATTTCTTACATACCGTATTTAGAATAATATAAAGTGGACATTGGTCATCAAACTCTTCTAAATGTTTCCTCGGTAATGAAACACTGAAAGATTGGACAAAAGAAGTATCAATGTGCGTTTCGTTAGAGATACCACAAAAAAGTAAGAATACTAATAGCACACAGGTGTATGCCGACATCGTTTATAACAAGACAAGTAATGAAGCGGTACATATTTCTTGTTTTCATACTTGAAAAAATACTTCGTAATGTGAATAGTAAGGCTGGGAATATTATGGGGTTCTATTATTTTGCACAATAGAATGGTTAAATGAAGCATACGCTATTATTAATATGCCAGAATAATGGATTATTATATGTACTACAAGGTCATTATATTAAGACAGTGAGATAACAAAGCCATTTATTTAAAGTTACTTATAATTCATGTTATGTCGTGTAATGTAATGTTACAAAAAAGTTTAACAATGCAATCATTCTTATGTTTTAATCACAGCATTACTCGAACAAAAGCTATCAAAACGTACTATATATAAAATACATTGTGATAGGTCTAATTCTTAGATAAAGTATAAAATTCGATACACAAATAAACTAATTTAATTGGATACTGCCAATAATAAAAGAAATTGTAATTATTAGAATCAAATTGTTGATGTTATTTTTTTTATAAAATGTTGATAAGGGCTATAAAAAGCAAATTTCATTGAATATCACCATTTCATTGATTATCACCATTTCATTGAATATCACCATTATTTGAAAAATTCTAAGCATTATCTTCAAGTAAACGAAGATTTTGAAGTGAAGTATATAAAACTTTAAAGTAATAATGAAATACGTTCTGATTTTATATACGATATATTTATGATAGAATGGTAATTGGTTTAAAATTTGAGGCTCTATATTTCGCTTTAACAAAGTTAATTGAATATTCTAAAATAAATATTAATGATGCAATAGTACAACCAAATAGAAGGATTAAAAAGGATGATTTAAAATATGACATTTTTAGTGGTTTCACTTGACGAACTTTTTTTACAGTTACGAGCCGACAAGCAACCCAATTATCATAGCCCCATTTTTGGAAAAGTCCACTTTCTATACATTGCTTGACAGTGTGTGCAAATTGTTTTAAAAAGGGAAATCCGTCTTTAACTATAAATGTATTCCAAAATCTGCCCAATGGTTCTGCAACTACATGTGCGGCTGGATTTTCTGAAATTAACTGTTTTCTAAAATAGTATCTTCCAATATATCTATCACATCCACAGGAAACATCACGATTATCTTGAAATTCTTTATAACAATCACGCAATTTAATCATTACAGTAGCCTTTTCGCCTAATTTTTTGTTGTATTCTGTTCTAGAACTATTAAGTGGTGAAACCATAAATTCGCTCACTTGTAGTTTAAGTCCACTATTGTTCAATTCTTCAAGTGTATTAATATTAGATTCTGTACTAAAAACAAAGTAGTTATCAATTAATGTTACTTCAAATAATTTTTGCAAGCATACCTTTTAAGTAATTTATATGAATATGCTTTTTAGACTTGATCATATATTTTGTTTACGTACTTAGTACTGAGATAGGTATACAGGACGCCTTGATATAATGATGAAATAATAGTTGCCCATAAAATCCAAGTAAAACGCAAATATTTATCAAAATAATTGTTTGTAAATTTAGTAAAGTTTTGAAATAATAAAAGCTGACATGTTGCAAGAACTGGATATCTTTCCTTTTTGAAATAAAGATATATAGCTAATATAACCATAGATATTAAAATAAGTAAACAAAAAGGATTTGTTATATGATAGTAAAAAAATATAAATATTGCTAGTCCATCAGTCTTCGGTACTATGGCAACGTAGTCCGAAATAAAGAATGGAAGAACATATTCAACTCTCTTATCAATAACTGAATTTATATAAAAAGAGTTTCCTAACATGTCCGACCTGTAAATGAGAAACATTATTGCTGGCTCTGATTTTCATATTATTTTTAATAATACAAACGCTGGTATATGCTTTCCACTCTTAAAAGAATGATAGTTGGAAGTAGTGGCTCTTTTAAAGAATCAATGTGATTGATTTATTTGAAAAAGGGCGAATATTTGATTTTTTTAGAATTAAAAATGTGTTAGATTTGAATTTTGAAACTCAAGTTTTTATAGAACTTCTGAATAATTAAAATAGAATAAAAACATTTGATTTTATACTTAAAACATGTATCTAATTATCTTATCATTTAAACTAATTAAAAATAAATCATAGTAGAAATAGTGTCCATAACCTCAGAAACAAAATAGTAAATTGCTAGTCAAGTAAAAAAGTGAGAAAATTATACAGACCAACATTATTAATTTTTATTATTTTTAGTGCACTTTCTATATATTACTTTGAAGTAATACAGTTTAAAGAAATGGATATTTTTCAATTTTAAGGAAAGCAAGTTTCTTTCTTTATAGTTCTAGTTTTTATTACTTCAAAATTGTATGTAAGATGTTTTGTATTTTCATGAATTATATTTTCATATTAATCATATGTATTTTTTCAAAGAGTATTATACAAATATACCAGAGTTTGTAAAATAAAAAGTGTCAATTATTGCTTACTTATTTATTAAGAGATCGCCAATAGGACCTTGATTTATACCATTTTCCAATTTAATAACATAATCGCTGGAATCTATATTAGAAGTTATTAAAACTGTTGTAAAATTAAATTTTGTCGACATACTTTTAATAAGTTCAACTTCAGTTCCATTTCTTAATTTTATATAATTATCCAAAAAACTGTACGGTGGTCGATGATAAATCGATACTCTTATATTATGACCATACACATTTTCTATTTTATTTGGAAAAAATTCAGTCTCATTAGATAAAAGGTAAAGTAGGCCTCGTTCTCCGGAATTGTTAATGATGAAAGGGTTATAACTGTAAATTTTGTATTTGATGGAATTGGTGTTCACAATGACTACAACATTCATACATTCATACTGCCAAAATAAGTTTAATAAATTTTTTATATTATCCGAAGAAGCGCTGAAATTTATCAAAGTTCAAACATGCATTAACATTCTTAAAAAATGTAAAAATACAAAATCAGTATTGCTCTACTTACAATTTCGTTAGCCAAATAATTATACGTGCTCTTGGATTCCATTGATTATAAAACATATTTTTCCAATTATTTAAATTGATATCATTAATTTCTGAATAAATCCCGATGATATGTTGAATTTTAAAGCATTTTATTAGATCGCATTTTGGAAATGCACTCGTGTCTCCAAATATTAGGACCGGTAGTATAGTTGCGTAAAAAGTAATGATATTATTTTTTAATTTTGTATGCACCTTTAAAGAATAAACCATTCGATTCAGTTCACCTAATATGGTTTAATTTATGAGAAATTTTATATAAAGATTCTGAAAACAAAACTTACTTTGGCACTAGTGATCACGTGAAGAGATGACGCATCATTCATTTTCTCTAAGTGATTTTTTGAGAAAGAATCTTTTATTAACTTCAAGAGATCACGCTCTGATGCAATTAATTTAGACCACTTGTCTTTCGGTTTCTTCAATTTCATTTTTTGATGCAAGAAAGAACTTTGGACATAAGAAAAACATAAAAGGATTATAAAAATGTAAAAACAATAATGTTTAGAGAAAATTTGATTATGATTTAAGAAATTAGCCATTTGAAAGTAGCTCTCTTAACTCTTGTTAACTGATTTGCTAACATTCAACTCTATGTCTAATTTTGTAGTGCATAACGGATACTGTAAAGAAATAATTTGAAATTGTATCAAATTATCACATTTCAGAGAAATATTAATCTATTTGTAGATAGTAATTACTAATGCTCTCCTTTTATTACTTATAACAAAGTCAATTAATAGGTGGACATTAGAAGCTTATCATCAGATATAAACATACATTAATGAGCAGGACTTCTATTGGTGAAGTCATCATCATTTAGTATAATATAATTCGAAACTGTACATTTCAGAACCAGAAAAAGAGCAAACTTTATAAAGACCTGCAAAAGTATATGACAATATTTGACATGTTCTTAACTTATCTTCAATTATTTAAATAATATTATCTTTTTCGCAACGATGAAGCCATTAAAAATGACGCCAAAAATTGCTTAGCCCCTGTATTGCAAACAGTATAATAATTTTATTTGCAGACAGGCCATTCGTACAGTCTGCGACCTAGAGCGGAAGAAGTTTGAGCCAACTAGCTCTAAATTTTTGGTCGCCTGCCAAAGTATGAATCGATGCCGAAGCATATTAAGGCCGATTCACGTGAGTGTTCTTTAGATACGGGGCCAAATAAGAACGCAACTGCTGATTCCTCAGTATTTTATGAGTCGTGCTTTTTTCACACTAGATTAAAATAATCATTTTTCTTCTTATCAGTAAATAGAAAATAAGAAACATAAGTATTTTTGTGAAAAATTGTTTTCAGATGATAAATAAATAAAACACAAACTGATGCTTTAATAACTAGTTTCGAAACAATCAAATTTTATAATATCATAGGGTTAAAATATTACTCAACTTTTACTACATTTTTTATGTTAAATAATTGTTGCAGAAAAATTTATTGCTTAAAATTATTTTGCCAACAGATATTAGGAGTAATGTAAACATATATTTAAATAAAATTTTATTGCTATTGAAATAAAAGTGAAATGGAAATCGACGGCTATTGTAGCACCATCTGCTGAAATATAATGGAATATGCATCCTGAATATTCTTTCTTTCAATGTACGGCTCTCGAGCTGCATGCGAAATTCTGCATTTCCTGGTAACAGAATTTAATTCGTTGAAATAAAAATCGATAAGGTAAGTACTATTCGATACTTTCCGATACATTCTTTATTCGCCAACTGCATTTTTATTGGTAAAATTTTTCTAAACACATCGACTGATTATTTCATGCCACATTTTCCTATATTTTGTTTACAATACAGTCGAATAAACCTTCTTCGCGATTTCTAGCTTACTATTCGGTCTAGAGTTTTTATACAAACTTACTAGTGTAATATACACTTTGTACGAATTTCACGCACCGGGGATTAATCCAAATACGCACTTTATGTACCTAGTCGGGCATAGCGTTACCTCGCCTATTGCAACTAATAAATAAGCATCAAACGGATTCCTAAAACGTGTATCACATACACACTGCGTGTATTTTAACTGAGGGCTCTGCGCGTGCTCCATAAGCTCTTTTAAAATATTATAACCATCGCGCATTTATCTTACAGTGTACCTGCTAAAAGAGCAAACCTCTTCTCGCGACGCGCAAAAATAAAGTACATACTGAATGAAAGAACCAGAGGTAGGTGCACAAGCGCCTAGATAATTTTCATAACGAGGCCTCACTTTCATGAAAGAAACCACTGCCGGCTTTAACGAGGCGCGAGCACTTTGCCGGATTCTCTAGATGCACACACATATACACATACACCGTACGTATATACACCTGCTGTGTACAGTACGTCTGTGTCATCTCAAGATTCATCGAGCGTTATGAAGTGGTTGCGCGGTCTGTACCGCTGCCGAGAGCATCCTGCATAACATTCCTCGCGAGGCTTAGCCGCTCCCTAACCGCGAATTCGTTTCGCGAGAAGGGCCGAGAGCTCAGCGCAAAGCGCTCAAAGCGCATTTCGTAATAATTCAAATTAACGTGCTAAATTCGCGTAAATTAATAAATGTGGCCGGTTGTAAAGGAGTAAGGGCCGAGGCGGTGCACTCGTGCTCGGCCTTTATCGTGAGTTTTACATACATATTTAAATGCGAAAGTAGCTCTCTCACTTGAGCTCAGCTGTGTTTTGAGTTTTAGCGAGGCACGAGTAGTGTAAAGAGTTTTATTGTGCTTTGAATGGAAGAGCATCAGATTTCAGTTGCATAGAATAGAATATAAATACATAGAGTGTATATTATTCATTTAATTAAAGCTGCTCGCACTATAATTTTATAAATGTGTATCAAATATCCTTTGCTATTATGATAAATAAAATAAAATGATATGATTTCATTTTAACATTAAGAGAAAAAATTGTGGGATTATTATAATAAATAATGGATGGAAATTTATAATCAATGTTTTTGAATTTCACACGATTAATCTTGTAGGATAGATTGAAACTTAAAATATTTCGGATTTGCATGGAAATTGATACACGACTACGTTCAATTTTAGAGAAGAGGATATATCAAATGAATACAAAGAATAGTGATGCATGAATATTCATTCGACTTATTGAAAAATAAAAAAAATTCAATAACTAAATTAAAATTATTTTTTCACCATACCCTGGCCGAAAGTACCACTTTCGCTCTCGGCTCAAAAACGCGAATGTGGTATATTCGGCTCAGGTAGGGCGAAAACTAGTATACGCAGCACAGGAGAAAAATTAGCCAGCCCACATCTCGTGTAAATTGCCACCCCAGCCTAAGGCGAGTCACTGTTACAAAGCTTCCCCTTTCAGGAAGCAAAAGCACTGTATTTAATTGCCATTAAGTACGTATAAAATCCACTTTAATCAAACCATTCTTTCACCAGAAGCACTAAACCCTGAAAAGGACATTACAGCAAAAATCCTCCATAACAACTGCTATATAACTGCTCTTATTCCTGCAACTTATTCCTGCCCCTTATTTTGCCTCTAATCTCATCCACTGTCCCTCAAAGTGAAAATTAACCCAACAAGCCTTCACCCAAATAGGTCTACCTTCACCCTCGCTTCCTTTTACATAACAAAAACGACAAACGCGAAAAAAAAGAGAAACACGACTCACCCTTTTTCTCCTCTCTTCAACTGCACAAAGCGCTTTTAATTGGGTTAATCCGTGTAATGCACACGTGCGCCACGCGCGCGCTCTATACAGTAAGCTCGACGTAAACGTAAATAAAAGCGGAACGCGGGGATCGAAAGAAAGCGCGCGCGCTCGCGCGTCCGATTTCCCGGGGTAGATACCGGGATAAAAACCGCGCGCTGGACCGTAACGCGGGAAGGGAAGGTGGGAGGAGGAGAAGGAAGCTACGTCCGGGGGTCGCTGCTGCTGCTCCTGCACACACCACAGCACACCGTGATGGCAGAATCCACGCCGCTTGCGCGAATCCATGTGTTTGTTCTGGGATTTGCGCGAGCGAGCGAGAGCGCACGCCAGGCCGAGTTGCTAGGCGACAAGTTCCACGAGGCGGCGGCAAGGACGACGTCACGGCTATGACGTCACTCCCCAGGGGGAGAGAGAGAGCGCGTACGTGAGTACTGCCCGGACGCAGCTTTTCCCCCACCTAGAGGAAAAGGTGAGGTGAGGTGTATAGTGAGTTTGTAAAAGGGAGGGTGAGAGTTGAATTTTGCTGAACTGATGGTTAGGACTGTTGAAGTGTGCTGTGGGATGAAAGGGATGGTCTTTTGGTTCAGTTTATGTAATTTTGTGAATCCAAGAACAGTTATGAGTGTTATACTTTACTTATTATTTTTTTAAATAAAATTATTTATCAGTTTCAGTTAGATTGTACAGTTCCAAATTAGATGTGGTGGTCATTATAATAAATAACTTCGTAAATTAAAGGAAGAATCAATACTTGACATAAGCATTTCCAGAGTTATTATTCTATTTTGTCTCAAGAAGGAAGAAGTTGTGCAAATATTGATCAAAAAGTGTGTTGCAAATATATCATAAGCAGATACGAGTGAAGTATGTCTAATTATCTGAGTTTTTTTTATGCGAGATTAAATCCTTATTTTTGTGGTGAATTTTGTGTTGTAAAAGGATCCTACGAAGGCTAATTTAATCCTGAAATAATTTAGATGCTCAGGAATGTTGTTTCAATATTTTATCAGGTTACTCTCCGATTCTTTTGCGATACTAACATTTTAAGCTATAACGTTACTAAAAAAACGGTTTCGAATATAAAGTTACGTTAAAGTTTTAGTATTTGAAAAAATTTTTGATTCCTCTGGGTGAAGGATACATGAGGAAAGACAACTTTTGCTCCATTTTGAACGAAACGCTGTAACGGAAAAATTTGTTTTCCCGTATTTATCTTTCACTCGGAAAGATCGACGAATTCTCCAAATATTGAATTGACACAACGCTACATTTAACGAAACATTGCCAAAATAATCTACAGATTCTAAATTATTTCACAAACTTGGAATTTATAATGACTAGTACATCGTATAAGACAAAATTTAAACTTACTAGCAAAATTCAAACGCGCCTCGCGCGTACTATTTTGTTTTTGAGGTTCTGAACGCTATTTTTAACTATGATTTATAGTTTTAATTAGTTTAAATGATAAGATAATTAGATACATGTTTACAGAAAAAATCAAATGTTTTTATTCTATTTTAATTATTTAGATGTCCTATAAATACTTGTGTTTCAAAATTCATATCTAACACATTTTTAATTCTAAATGAAGGATCTTAAAAATCAAACTATAAAGGGCAGCAGTAGCTACCCTCGTGGCTTTGTATACTTGCCACGGAGGGCCGCTACCGTAGCCCGTGATTTAAATATTCGCGCTTCTTTCAAATAACCAATCACATCGAGTCTTTAAATGAGCCACTACTTCCGGCTATCATTCTTTTAACAGTGGATTTGTAAATCAACATCGAGAACATTTTCGTTTGTGCTGGTATCAAAAATAGAAATATCATTGCCCCAGAAAGCGTGGAAAGGATCTAATAATTGGAATTTATAATGACTAGTACATCGTATAAGACAAAATTTAAACTTCAGAACAAAATTCAGAAAAGTGCATTCAAGCTTCCTTTGACCATATGTATATCCCGCGTATACGCTTAGATATAAAGCGGAAAAGCACAAACGGAGCTGAATCAAAGACCCTCCAGCGAATTTTTAATATCCAAGTCAGATCGACCACGTATCGGTTCATCTCCCATATCTACCCATCAAGTCCCTAAAAATATGCTTTTCAAACACTCTCTTAAGCCACACCCCATCTCAATAACCTTATCCCTTTCTATCCTTTCCTTTCAAACTTTGCCTCGGACATTGCAGGGGTTATCTCATTCATCGGTACATTTTCGCACATCAGCGTGACGCTAAATCTCGTTTTTGACTCGAGCGAACTGCGAACACGTCGCTTTGTTCATTTCGACGTACGTGCCGCCCTCTGTCCACGCATGAGAATCGATGTCTGTTTCGCGACGCACCGTTTCATTCGGCTTTTTAGTGGTTGCACGGCCGTTTGATTGATGCTTTAATTTGAAGCGGTGTATGCATGTGTGTGTGTGCGCGTGTATTTGTGTGTGTACGTGTGTTTCGTTGAGCATGATTGCCGAATTGCATTTCGGGGACGATAAAATATTGTAATTTTGCCGGGGCTTTGATTGACGCCCGTACACTCGCAAAATGCGATGTATGCGATATGCATCATGTCTTTCTAACTCTGATAATCCGCGAGCGCGTGTATAGCGTTAACGCGAGGGTTGTGATGATGAAAGTCGTGCAATTTTGCTGTATTTGTATGTGGTGGCGAGATGTTTTTTTATCCATTTGCTTTATCTGATTTAAATTCATTTGTGTGTTTCATTGCATATTTTGCAGAGTTTGTTCATGAACGCACGATGAGAGAAATAATACAACATTTTTTGCCCGCATTTATTTGTATATAAATTGTTTTTTTTTTATTTGTTTTTATTGGTCATTCGTGAATGCAGCGTTGTTTATTTTATGGCAATATCGAATATTTTTGAAAAAAAAATGCGTTTGCAAAATCTGATATCGCTACATCGTTATTTATTTTTGTTCGTAAAATTAAATTATAAATGGAAATTATCTGAAATGCGTTCAAAACATGAAATGTAATTACGTTATCTTTTCCGAGTTACACGCTCATTTTAATCATGACTGACATTGTAAAATTATCTGATATATTGTAATACACTGACAACGTTACATTCCCGTAAAATGAAAAATGTTGTTATGCACTTGAGATATTATTCATGCATTTATCGATTATTTGTAACGCTACGCTGCAAATAAGAATAACTAATTATTTCATAAATTATATTGACACCAACATTGAATTTTCCAGGTTGACCTAAATAGTATTGACTTCCGCACATACGTTTGAATTTCATCGTCATAAATTTAGAGGTGCGAAAATAAAAGGCAGATTTTATAGTGACATTGACAATGATACATGAGATTTGTGATATCGACACGAACATCAACGTTCTGAAGCAATTTCAAATATTGCAAGATGGTCGTAGTGATTGATGGTGGATATTATTCTATAACAGTATGTTTCGATAATATTCATGCTATTGATACGTTGTGTGGTCATTTTTATCCGCTATATAAGAAGAATATTCTGATATGTTTTATCCAACGTTTATATATCTTTTATATCCAACGATTTTATCAAACACTAAAATTCCTAAACTATTTTATCGATATCATGTATCTATTAGATGACTTGACTTCTGCAGGTGCTTCTATTCTTATATCGATAATTTTAGAAGAATGACTTGAAAATTTTATCAGTCATCGTTTATTAAAGAAAAAAGGCAGGTAAGTGCAGGACCCTTCACAAAAAAACAGCCAACTCAGCGTTCACATTGTCACGAATATTACGTCGCCACATCGTCGAATCTATGAAAGCCCAAAACGACGCCAAACCCTCACTTAACCAGATCGATAAGCAATAAATAATTAATTCCCTTCCTTTATAAAACACTTTTCCCGAATTACATTTTATTACCACAAAGGCATAACGACAACGTGAATACCAAGTTCACACGTGCAGTAGTTTGCTAGGGAGGTCACGAGAAAGCGAGCGCCTCGACACTGCTGAATGTTTTATGCAAAATGATTTAGCGACGATTAACGGAGTCCTATCTATAAAACCGTCGTTAATGGATTTTACACCTCTTAAGATAATCGAATTCCCGACTAATTCCACGTGTATCGATCATGCACTTATCCCCCCCGACCTCCGTGCCCTTTTTGCCCCGGCTTGAAAATAATCGAGTGTACCCGCCAGTCGAGGGTTTTCATCAAATTTGTATGATTTTCTGAAAGCCTTGATGTAATTTTTCGTATACTTAATTAGTGTCAAAATTGTATTAGATAAAACTATGTGGTAAATTACGAAACTGCATCTATAACGCAGCTACCCGACCAAGACCAAATAAGAAACACTCAATCAAAAATAAATCTCTTATTTCGTGTAGCAGCAACGGCACGCATAATTGATCTCCGTATAACATATTCAGGGAGCATCGTTTCAAAGCTCCCGATTCGAGCTTCAATTTCCGCAAACTAAATTTAAAATGGAATCGCGGCAGAATAAGATTCGCGCGAGCATATCGATTTCCGGTCGACAAAAGTCATCTTGGCGAGAAGCTGTGTCATCCTGTACACGCACTTGTCCACGCGCTAGTCAGCACGGCGCATAATAGATCCTCGAAGATCGCGCGGACCTTCTCTCTCTCTCTCTCACGAAATCTCAAACTGCGATCGGCCATATCGGCTTTGTGGCTTTACGGTCGACTCGATTCCTCCTTCTCTTGTCTAAAGCCCGTTCCCATCCGTAATAACGGCTCATACGGTTTAGGAGCAGTGGAAGGTAGGCCCCCCCCCCACCCATGTCGTTACCCCGATCTATAGTAATGCCCCAAGGGTGATTCTGTTTCGACGCCCTCTTCTCAGTTCAAGACGTGTGCGCGCAGTTACAATTTCCCGCACGGATCCAAAGTTAATTTCGGCACGAACAAAGTATAAAGTCGAAGTGATTTGTCCCGATCGGCCAATGTATCGTGCACGCGTGCGCGAAATGATACGGTATAGGAATTTATGAGTGATAAAGTAGTTTTAGGAGCGTGTTTGGAGAATTTAATGTGAAATGGGCCTTTTGAACGGGGCCGATCGAGTGGAGGAGATGAATTAAAGTTTAAATGACGAGCGATTTCGTTCTTTTCATGGATCGAATGCGATATCGTTCAGTATTTAGCTGCGATGGGGCTGAACGTAAATTCGTAACTGTATGAGCTGGGAACTGGAAATATCACTAATCGCGTAAATTAAAGCTCCATTATGCAGATTCGATGTCATATGATTTCGGATAATTGCATGGTAGCCGGCTTATTACGAAATTATAAGGTAATAACATTTTTAATGTGTCACTAAAGGCTTTAAATTCGAGTTCGATAATTTATTCGTTAAATATTTTACCTCGTCACTTTATTTTTATAAGGACAACATTTTAATAACATTAAAAATCGATATAAAAGTCGCAATCTTTTAACCCACAGCTTATTCCATTGCCACTGACAATCCGTATCAACCCCCGCTAGAATTAATTTCGCACGGTAAGCACCTCCGAGCCTCGCAACGACGGCAGATTTATCGAGTCGCAAGCTATATTCTCCTTCGCCTCCTCCTCCTCCTCCTATCCGAATAGTCGTGCACGCGCCCTTCTTCCCTCCTTCTCTCTTCCGCGATTTTATTCGTGGCCTAGTTCCTGGCATTCGATAGATTTGAATTTCCGTCGCGCGAGATATACGGGGATGCGCGCGCTCTCTCTCTTTCTCTCTCCTTCTTCGCAGGGAACATCGATAATATTTATCGCGCGGGAGCTGAGCCACCGCTGCTGCTGGAATAATGAAACGCGCGTCCGCGGGACGGTTCCATTCAATTTTTCTGGCGATGCGTCATCGGTGGCGCGTGGCTGAAAGTGTAATTGGATTTGCGCGGGTGATCTTGCGATTTCCCTGGCCTCGTCGTATATTAAGTAATTTCAAAGGAATGGCTTGGAAGCGAGTTATTCAAAATAATAAAAATGTTGCGTGATCTGTATGTGATGCGTGATGGAGGATTCACGTGTTCGTAAACATGATTGCGTCAGAGAAAAATACGTTGCCTTGCTAATGATGCCGTAAAGGTTAACGGTAATGGCCTCGAAGTTCATTCGGCAAAAAAGGAAGACTTAAGGGGCATTTGGCACTGGAATTTCAAAATAAGGGCTTAATTACACTTCACATTTAACGCCAAGTGCTCTTAATTGCGACCTAGTTTCGAATCATTTAAATGTACTTATTTTGTTTTTACAAAAGATCACTTTGTAACGTAAATGCATGTACTATTTGTTCTTGTAGAAAAGTTCATAGCACTTTTTATAATATAAATGCTATACTTTTTTAAGTAAAAAAATAATTTAGTAGCAAATTGTGTAATGCAGCAAAAAAGTAGATTTCAGGGCAAGGTGTAGAAAAATCTTTGAAATAGACTTCTTTAGAATTAAATTAATTTACTGTAAACGAAATTTTTTCAATTGAGATAAAACTTATTTTTCTAATCCCCACTCACACCACAATTACATAAAAATCCGTCTTTCAAAAGTAACTCCGCAATTTTATTCATTATTAAAGGAAAAAAATTGCTATTCCACAAAAAATAATATCATTCGTTCTTACAGCCAACTTAATTCCGCCCTCATCCAAAATACATTTTTTCTCCACCACTCAGCACTAGCAATCACAAATTTCAAAAACGTCCAGCCTCATTGCGACCAATCCACAAAAGCTTCACGCCTCGGCCATCAATCCTCTCCCTCACCCGCATTAAAAGTCTCCCAGAAGGGATTAAGCCGATTGCGATTCAGGACATTATAAAATTACACACGAAAACTACTGCCGCCCTCTCTCCTTCTCTCTCCGTCTAGGAAGGAGGCGGCGTGATTTACAGGGAGCACACGCCCCCCGGTTAATGTTACCTGCCACTCCATTACCGGTAACGACGAGCCTCGGCAAACTCGAGTCTTTGCTTAAAGCGGGGCTCGCGACGACGACGACGGCGGTGGCGGCGGTGGCAAGGCTCGAGAATGTAAACTAAACTCGCGCATGTGCATGCCGAGGGAGAGAGGCAGGTATAGAGATAGTATGGTGTAGTGTAGAGAGGTACACCGTTACTTTTGGAGCTTTGTGTAACTTTTATGGCGGCGGGGGGGAAGGGAGGGGAGTCGAATTATTTGGTAAAGAGCTGGCGCGTAAGCAGGAGTGTAGTTGGTTAATTAACTGTTGGTGTTGAGATTTTCGTTTGCCTGTTTACGTTAAATGAATGGTGTAAAGAGATTTTGGAACAAAGTGTTTAAATATTTGTTTGCGTAGTTGAACTGTTCCCATTTTTAGGCACGTTTTTCGGGACAGCATTATATTTTCACCAAAGCGAAAACTGCAACGCTACAAATTCCGAAAATTAACAATATCAAAAAATTGTCATCCAAAACGGATTTCCGAGAGTGTCCTTATGTCTGTACGTATGTATGTGATCAAGTAACTTGATTATTTCAATGAACTCTGATCAGATCTGTCCGAAAATGATACCAGACCTTTGTCTGATTATATAACATACTTGGAGTATCCATTTTGAGAAAAAATCGATCTGTCCGAAAATGATACCAGACCTTTGTCTGATTATATAACATACTTGGAGTATCCATTTTGAGAAAAAATCGTTTAAAACCATAGAAATACGAGCACAAATGTCTGATAAGCAGCCAAGAATTATAGAATTATTTTCTAAAAAAAAAATAAATAAATAAATTAATGCAAGATGCAAAATACTGAAAAAATTCATGTAATCTTCTCTTCTAAATTGAGGACAAAATATAACAAAAATATCTCAACTTTAGGTCAGCGAAAAAAATTTACATGAAAAATAAAAGTTAAAATGTTTATTTTAAAAAAATCTGTAAATATCTCCTAAAAACCACCAATCATTTATTGCATGTGCGCGCGCTACCCCCATCTGCGTACATGCATATTTCAGGGCAACAGCAGAGCCACGTCACACACTATCACATTGTGGCTCACCAGGCGACTTCGGCCACCATTGCACGTCCATAGACCGGTGGGATCTTGAAGCTATTCCTCGACTTTTATAGTCTTTGCACCCTGGAACGCTTCCTTTGGCCTGGACGGTGGGACTGTTTACTCACAGCCACGATTGCGTATAGCATTGCACAAGCGTAGCCAGAATACAACGTCACAATACAGTATAGAATGAGGCATGAATACATGGTTTGCCATGATAAGATTCGCGACTCAGCAAAGAAGCTCTTGGTTCGTTCACAAGATTCGGGAGTATAAAATGAAGCAAAACTTAAACACAGGAATTATACTTAAATAATTAACTTTTTATAAAACTTCATTTAGACGTAAGATTTCAAGATGTATATAATACCCTACACCAACGCATCATATAAATATCACAACATCGAAATCCACCCATCCAACGTTTACCGGTATAAAATCCTCTTAGAAGCGCATTATCAGCTCAACTTCTTTCTCTCTAGCCCTGTGAAAATAAAACCTCAGCTGGGAATCTTTTAAACTAACGTCTTTGTAAGACACGCGCCGAGCGTTCTTACACACCTACCTATATACCTCTTCTCCATCTATCCTACAACAGAATGCACCGGCCATCGATCACGTCGCCGGATTATGCGCGCCTATACCTTTTTCTCCGTTTTTTGCGTCACTTAGCGCGCGCGAGCGAGAGTAGTCGCTCGATATCAGCTCCTCGAAGAAAACGCATCCTCCCTCTCCTGGAAAAACACAGGAGAAACTCACTCTCCAGAGGTAGACGATGAATTATTAAATCCTGCGCTGCAAAAACTTTTTCAATATAAGATTGACTCTCGCTCGAGCACAAGGGGAAAACGAAAAACATTTTCCTAGGAATAACTCGCGTGCTCTGGAGTGAGAAACGCGCGCGCTCTCTCTCTCTCTTTTGGCTTACGTAATAACCGGACGGACGATAAGAACTTTTTCGGGGCCGGAAATGCACGTGTAATATAGATGTACAGAAGCGGTGGCGGTGGTGGAATGGAAACAAAGCGACTTCTCGACCCAGTTAAAGCGATGGCCGTGCGCGCAAGAGAGGGTAGGTGTAGGTAGGTATATAGTCAGTTGTGTGTAGCGCAGCTCGTGGCGTTTAATTTAAACCGCCCGGGAGAAAATTTAATCCAATTTCCAAGTTGCAAGGAGGGGGAGTAGGAAAAAAACTGCCCGCGAGGAATGGTAATTTCATCGATATTCGCGAGATATCGCGGCGGAGGTGGAGAATTCCTGATGAAAAATGTTTGAGGAATTCGCCGTGTGCGAAGGTTATATTCTGATTTATCGGCGGTCGTGCGCGATTCGACGTTGCCATGAGAATGGAAAATTTTTTGGTAATCATTTTGTTTGGTTTGTATCTCAGGTTGATTTTAGGGTATGAATAAATTTGGATTTTCAAACGAAGCAGATTTTCGAGTGTTTCTATGTAGATACGGCATTTCTGATACAACGGCTCCGCGGGATTTGTGAGTCGCGTATGAGATTAAAGTCAAATACGTTTGTCAGATTCAACGTGCGATTCTCAGGGGATATTCATATGTGATAAACCAGAATGAATAGTATATATAATTTCGCGTTTATTTCGTTAAAGATTATACTTTATGCATAATTCACATATTGACGTGACTGCATGAAATTTTCAAGTATTTGTATACGAATTATTTGATGCCGTTTATTTATAGCTAATGGATTTAAAATACAATCTATCTTAGGAAATGCTTCAGTGAGATGTATTCGAGTGAGAAGATTTCGTTATTGCTTTTTGCAATTTCTTTCGTTTTCAATACAGAGAAATGGATCGACTTATTTTTGCGTAAAGGTTTTTCAAGCAGAGACTGAAAGAGAGCGAAGGATGCATTTGCATTTAGATAAATCAATACAGACTTGGAAATGGAAATTTTACATATTCATCTGTAAAATACGTAATCTGCATATTTTAAGCAAATAATGACGCGAGGTACTCTACACGAGTATTTCGACCTGTAAAATATGGGTTAAATTTTATACTAAAAGACAACTAAATCGTTTACTATGATTATAAATTTTTCTTGACAAAACATCCACAAAATTTTTTGAAAACTTCGCTTTAAGTAGATAAAGTCAAGCATTGGTAAGACATGGAAAGTAGTTTTACGTTTTCATCATAAATATTAAACAAATATTTAAATAATTGTAGACCATACGGGTATATAAGGTACGTCATATACAGGATTATACGTTCAAACGACAATTGTCATGTACACATATGCAACCACATTTAAATCGCTGATCTGCGTCACAACCACCTCACCTCCGACCCTCTATCCAACTAGAACTTCCACTCCTTCTTACGCACATGCACTCTCCCTCTCACCCAGAATAAGCGCCCCTTCTCGTATCCCCCATTCCAGCCTATAATACTATCTTTACGAGCGCTCGCTCGTGCGCCTCATCAAAGCCTCGGACCTCTCGGCTCACCTACGTCATGCTCCCCTTTTCTTGCTTCCTCCGCACCCACGCGCCTGCAGCGCAAAAGGAAAGCGAGAAACAAGAAAGCGCGCCGCGGCCAAAAGACTCTCTCTGCGCTCTTATATACTCGGGTCAATCGATAGAGCTTGGCGTGCGCGCAGTGGACTCTTAAAAGCGAGGGAGGGAGCGAGAGAGAGAGAGAGAGAGAGGCAGAAATCCAGTGTGGGAGAGGGAGAGAGAATGGCTAAAGGTCAAGGTCGAGCTATTTCTCGCGCTCGGCTGGGGGTATACTACACGTGTGCGCGCGCCGAAAGATAGAGCTCTGTATGTTTATACGGCTCTTTCGGGGGTTCTGAGGAGACGGAGGAGGCGGAGGATGGGGTTGGCTCTGGCGCCGCACAGCACGCAGTTTCATTACTCGCCGGGATGGCGTGTGACACGTACATGCAAGAGTGGGGGGCACGTGTGTGCGCGTGATGAAGATGAGCGGATATGTCGCTGCAGGGGTAGTGTGTAGTAAATTGTCGGGAGAGGAGAGGTTGAGGGATCGATGCGGGGGATATTTGTTTGTTTCTCCGGTCGGATTGAGGGGCTTTGTTGTTGTGTATTTTTGGCGTGCTATAGGGTGAGATTATATTGAGCGGTTGGTTCTTGTTGTTGTTGTTGTTCGGTATTGGCTGGGGAATGTAATTGAGTAAACAATAAGTTTGGGGAAATGGCGCGCGAGAATTGGGAATTGGTTCGTTTGCTCGAGTTAAGATTGACTGTGTACACGTGCCGGTCCTATAATGTCACCTTTTGTAACTGGCGAAGTTATTTCAAGAGGAAATTCAAGCACCCGAATTTCCGATGCTTGAGTCTGAAGTGGGCGACCCGCGCCTGGTATGTGAAAATTATTACGATTCGAGGAAAGCAATGAATTGTAATGCTTTAAGGAATATTAACTGGAATAACATTTATATTTTAATAGAATAAATAAAGCAAGTTCCAGCTGGTATATCCATATATTACTGTGGACTGAAAATTGCAGATGTTTTTGCACTGAAAATTCTTTTGAGAATATCCTGAAAGCGCATTTACTACGCGCAGAAACGGTATATATATATGCTTTCGGTTACTATGCTTCATACATAATCCATAAAATTGTGAGCCAGCCGATAGCGCTCTCTATGGGATAAACCTAGAATTTACGTCTATACAGGTAACCGCACAACTTATGATAATACCCTAAGGGTGATTTTTTTTCTTTCCTTGTCGCAGGTGCCATCTACATTTGCTTCATACTATCGATTCAAATGTATTATAGTCATAAGTATAATAGACCTTCTAAATTTTGTCTATATGAAAATCAGTCAAATAAGATAAGAGTTAAAAGTACTTATTCGAGTTTAAAAGCTAAATTTCAAAACGCCTACTCGCATGGAAACCTAATCTAATTTATTGTACCGAACACTTGTGTACTTTTTCAAACCAATTAAACGCATTATTTCTAGTCATTAAACCACATCAAATCCCAGCGAGCAGCATCCTCTCCATCCACTCGCATAAACTCCGACATCAATAACTGAATCGCGCGACAATTATAGTCCCTCAAAACTCACTCTCGCGAACGAGCGACGCTATATAGCTGGCGTGTAACCATTTGCTCGCTCGAATATGAATTGGAAATGGGGCCGGCGAGCTGAAACGCGCGTATGGGTTACGATAAAAGCGCGTCGCGTTATAGCGGCCTCGTTATTGTCGCCGTCATCGACGCGAGCGCTTTGCAGGCCCCTTTAACGACGACGATGACGACGGCGATGATGATGGTGATGATGATGGCGATATTGACAATGGCCGTGAGGGCTGTCTGTGTTTCGAGAGAAAACCGGCAGATTTGCGCGAATAGCGGCGTAGAGTCGTTGTCTGAGGGAGGGAGGCGGGACAAAGGGAATATTGTTTTCTGATGATGAGCGAGAGGTTTGGTTTTCAGATACTATAGGTGTGAACGAGAAGAGGAGGAGGTGGTGGTAGTGCAGCTTTTTGAACAGATTTTTTGCTGTAAGATACGTGAGATATTAATTTTTTTCTCCATTCACTCATAAGGTACACGCACTTAATAATTAAAAATAGTTTCTTGGGATTTTGAGATTGATTATTAGACATTTCATTGAATCTAGTAATCTTTTTCTATTTTTACTCATTGTAAAAAATAAAATGATTAATAATTCGAGAATTTATTCAACGCAATCTTTCTTTGAATCAGTGAATTTTCATTTCAAGGAAATCGTTTTATTAAATCTTTTCAATTTTCTTCTCAGTGAACTGCGATCATATTTTTAACGTTAAAATACATTTTTCCATATCAGTTATTCATAACTATCAAAATTAGTTTTAAACAATGATAATGATATTATATATTGTTTTATTAATTAAATTATTATAAACCGATTCTCTTTGTTGCTTATGAAAAATCTTTGTTGAAGTAAAATATATATATATTTTTTTGTTATACTCTAAACAATCTGCAGAATCTCATCATGGAACATTTATTTCAAAATGCAGATTGCAACTTCAAATTACAGATCGAATACATGACTGTTGACTGTTCTTTTTCGCCTCGGGACGCGAATTATTGGTCCGCCCCCGTTCGTCGGCTTGATTCATTGGACTTGGCATCGCGACTTGGAACGTACAAAAGAGAGAAAGAGAGAGAGAAACAAAAAAACAAGAAAGATCCTGTTTCCTCGTCTCCCCTCGCATCTTCGCCAGCGCACGCGTGCACATCAACAAACAAACGCGCTAACGACGCTTCGTGATGCACGCGAGCACAGAGTAAGAGAGAAAAAGCTCGGCCCAAACAAACGCATCCTTGCGCGAGCTTTCACATAAAAATAATTGGAAGAAAAACGAGTTATACTCTGCCTTTAAAAACACGCGTATAATATACACATATACACAAATACGCGCACAAGTTGACTTGTACGGCATATAAAAAACCAGATCTGGTATATAAAAAAAGAAGGGGGGAAGTGTATAAACACATCCGCGCTTTTTCCTGCATTATTCCCCGTCGTAAACCTACTTACTTCCCCGCGCGAATTGAAGACTCCCGACTGCTGCTGCGTTCCTGAGAAAGGTCAGGATGATAATAAACCGGGCCGCGCTTTCTTTCACCGCTCCGGGGGTCGCATTGATTGCAAGGCCCGAATATATATCTGCACTTTGCGTTTCTCTACTGTGTATGTATGTACGTATGCATGTACACCCTTCGCGCTAGTTTTTTTTCAGAGGGGAAGCTTTGTTTCGGTTCGCGAACTTGTCTTTGTTTTTCTCCTTTTATGCGCGCGCGTGCTTTGGTCTCGGTGCCTTTTTGTGTTGCACACGTGCGGGATAAGGGTAATTCTGTGGAACTGGCTTTTACGTTGGAAAGGTCAGGTTTCGGTCGGCGCAAGGAAATTAACGGCGATTTGCGGAAATTACGTTGCAATAATTGGCTTTATTTTCGTTTATTTTGACTATAGTGAGATGAATTCGGTCGCGCGTAGTTTATTTCGAAAATCGGGGGCGCGAATGGATTCTGTGCGCGTTGGCATGACTATAACGATTCCATTTTATAATTTAGAAATTGCGGGGAGTATTGGAGCAATTTTATTTGGAATTTAATCACGATGTAAATTAGGCTAACTTTTCAACGTTTAAAGCTTTCGTAAATTTTAAGCCTGATGCTGAAAAACTTGTTTCCAGTATTAAATTGTAAGATTAAAAAATTAGTCTCTTAAAATAAATTTTAATTATTCGAGCACCGATAATTTTCCTTTGTTATAATTAAATATGCGTGCAATTGACCTACATACCGCTTTTTCCTGCAATCAAGCTAACTTATTTAGTGCCAGTAGAAGTCCGGAAAATTGTACCTTGCATTATAGGGGAGCCAGTTAAATAAAACATGAAGAAAAGTTTTCTATTTCGTTTCGCCGCTTTATCTACGTCCTCTTTGTTCTCTATTGTCATCTTTGTCTTCCGTTCTTCCATTGAAGTAATTCTTTCTAATTTAAAGGACGTAATTAAAACAGCATTAGTTGTTTCCACTACAAACTTCGTTAATTTTCACTACAATTCGCGAATTGTTAACTAACTTCATTACATATAAAATCCACCTGCAATTAGCAACTCCGGAATTTCGCAAAATTTACCATAATGTTGCCTATTGTTATTTTAATGCAACAAGAGACAAGTATAATTCAACGTATTTTCATGGAAATGCAAAGCAAAATGTCAATACATTTTGTTTTTACAACTCGATCTCCACTCCACGTCTCTTATACTAATAAAGTCTTTAATTTATTCCGCATTAATTTTCTGCTGTTCTTTTCGCTGCTCAACATTTCTTTTTCCATTTTCGTTACTTTTTTTTCCCGCCCCGCTTTTCCTACTTTCTCTACATATAATACTCGTTCTACCTCGCTTTAATTTTCCACTCTTCAGTGAACTCGAGCGCGAGGAAAAATGCCGACTCTTCTCTCTTCATCGAGTTTTCATATCGAAAACGCATTAGCCTCTTTCTTTCCTCGCGCGCGCGCGGGCGCTCATACTCAAATCATTGACTCGTTAAATAATTCCTTTAAAAGGATAATGCATGAGTATTACCTTTTCCACGCTTTAATTACGCTTTTCAATAATGCATTTTTACGTTTGCTCAGAGAGTGGGAAAGAAAGAGAGAGAAGCGGAGAGACCGTTAATGTGATTTATTTGGGGAGAGTAGATGAAAACGTGCGGAGATAAGCGAGAGTTAGAGAGCAAATATAACGCGAGAGAATATACTCTTCCAGCGTTTATTACGAAAAGTGGAGTAAACAAGAAAATCAAAAAGACCATTATCGTTTTTCGTTGTTGTTCGTTTTATAAAGTGGAATACATCTAGAAGTTGGTAAGACCAAAAAGATTCATTCTGACTCAATCAAATTTTGTACAATAAGAATAAATTTTGACAACGAAATTAAGATTATTTTTCTTTTCTTGTGAACCGATTCCATTTACTTGAATTTTTCGATAATCATTTGCATTGTTCTTAGTTCCAAAAGTCTGATTTGTAAATTCCTCAGCAAAGCACTATATTATATTTATTGAAGTTACAAAGTAAACTTTTTGAATATTAGAAGTAGACTAGAAAATTTTTAGTGCCTATAAATGACTGCTGTATGAAAATATTTTGTACATAAATCGTGTTAAACGCGTTCAACAAAATTTTTTAATGATACTTCATAAATATAAGTGAATAGAATATTATCGTTAGTATATTCAGTTAGACTATTTAAAGTGTTTAATGTTTCATAATAATATTGTGGATAGGCATGTTAAAACTTTCTTAATAATCTTTCAATTTATGTATTGCACGTGGTAAATTTGTCATTCTTTCTACATTAAACTAAATTTTATTGCATGATTGTTTATATTTTTCATCAGGTAATTAATACTATATTTTAAATGCCGAACCTTTGGTTAGCTCTAACGTGAAGCAACCTTTGATCAGGATGAGGAGCTAAATCATATCTGCACTGGATCTTTAATTAGCAGAAGTCATGTTTTGACATCGGCTTATTGTGTTGAAAACAAAAAATTGGAGCATTACAAATTAGTATTGGATCTGGCGATCTTAGAGCTGCTGAAAAATTTTTGGTGTCTGGATGGTTAACATTCTATGACTGGCTAGAGCTTAAAAACATGCCAGGAAACATTCCAGGCAGTGATATACCTGTTATAGAGGTAGGGAAATGATGTTTAAGTATTTTAATTTGCATAATCTAGAAAAAAGTCATTAGCTCAATTCTTCATATTACAGTCAGTCAGAAATGTTGATAATCCAAGAATAGTTCCGGCAACACTCTGACCCCTCAATGCTTTCACTACGACAGGATTATCTTTTAATATTGCTGGTTGGGGCGAATTTCTAGAGCAAAGAATGAGTTTGAGGTTGTACCTTTCATATTTATTTGCATATCAAACTAACCCGTCTGCATTTACACCGTGTGCGAGTACACGAATTGATTCATTTATCCCCCTTCAATTCAATTACATTTCATTCCTATAAGAATTATATTATTCTGCTAATATTTTCAGGGCGATAGAGGTAGTCCGCTTTTTACTGATAATCATGAAATTATTGGAATTAATGATTCAAAATGCCCGGAAGATCTCAATGATGAGGATAGAGTACGTAAACGTTCATTTATGTATTGATAGTTATAGAGATTTCATTGCAGAAATGTTAATGTAATACAAAATTTGATGAATATACACTGAGAAAAAATTTTGATTGAATGAACAGAAATGTGGTTGCTTCAACAGAAATGCTATGGAATTAACAGAATTTCGGCTGCTTTAACAAAAAGTCATCATTGATTCAACAGCATTCGTACTGTTACTATTCACAACTGAAATTGCTGTTGATTTAAGTCTAGCCATTGAAGAAAAAAAAAGAACAAACTCTTAAGTTATGCTAATCACATGCACGAGTCGTGTCTCTATGTGTGTGCACGCGCTAGAGAATCCTGCGTTGCGTCGCGCGCGCGCGGTATCTGAGCCCTCGCACGCGCTCTTAATTGGAACTCGGCTGTGTGCGCGGCCCGCTGGCACCGTCGCCTCGTTAATTCGTACCAATAATACACGAGGCGCGCGCGCGCAAGCTGACGACTTTGTCTACACGCGCGGGTGCAGCAGACACAAGATCGAGGTGTTTCCGCATCTGTCGATGCCAGCGAAGGGTAATAAATGGTGAAGAAGAAGGAGGTGGAAGGTTGGAATGCAGAGAAAGAGGTTTTTTGTTTGTATTTTTAGATGGTGGGGGAGGTTGAGGCGATTTTAGATTATTGGAGGTCTGTTTCTATGTTGCTTATTTATTTTTATGTATTTAGTTGAAATATTGCGTTAAAAGAATTAGTATAGCAAGATAAGTAGATTTGTTTAAAAAAAAAAAGGTTAATCAATTCAAGTAATTATAAGTGCCCAGATATATTTTAAAAATAAACTTGATTATTAAAAAACAAATTAGCATTTGCAAAATAAGAAATTGAATAGAAAATATATCAATTGGGGCTGTTCGTTTGTTTTGAGTTATAAAGAGAAAGGATTTTATTTTAATATATAAATTATAATATTACATCATCCGAGACAAGTTTATAAATGTTCATCAAGCAATTTATCGTCGCAAGCATTACAAGTTAGTCCCCTGACACACCAAGTTAATATATTGAAGCTAGTGCACCGGGATCTGAACATGTACCATATTTTTGAAAAGCGATATTACAGGACGAAGTTAGTTTAACAGCGCTAAGCTAAAGCGCTCTTGAATCAACACAAATCCGTTCGATCCGTTGAATCAGCGCTAGAGAGTTATATTACGATACATAGACATTAGCTCGAGTTTAGCAGCTGCAGTTGTATACTAAACTAGATTTTCATGAAAGGTTGTTAATTTATCCGTGATATGTACTTCCTCTTGGTAAAGGGGCTTTAGTAGCAAACACATTTCTATATTCCATCACGTAAGAACAAGAGAAATACGGAATTGACGGTTTATTTAGTTAACATTATCATAATTCCGGGAAAAAATCATATGCAATTCAGGATTCAGCATATAAAAAACATAAATAAAATATATCACAAAGCTTTCGACTGATAATGAAAATTCGAATAATAAAAATAGTGTTATAAAAAACGATGTCACAAAAATAACATGACATTTTATTTAAGTAGTTCACCTTAAAAACACCTAAATCGCCATAATTCTACCATGTACATCTTCAACATCATCGAATTCTCTCTACCTCCTGTCCCTTCCTTCCCCCTTCCTTACCGTATACAGCTTATCACAGCTTTGAAATTCAATATCATCTCGCGCAAGCTCGCTCCCTTCACCCTCTCAACAAATAAAAAGCATATTCCCCCATCTTCCATTCATTACCTCGCACGCATCTCTCATACCCTTTACAGGCCAACGTAAGGTTACATGCGCGAGGACGAAATTGATTACTAAGGGAGGTCTCTCGCGTTGCAAATACCGCGTGCGCTTTGAGCAAGCGCGCAACTCGATTCGAAGTAATTTAGCACGCGCAGGCCTGTCGTTTTCGGCGAAGTTGCACGCGCCCTGCTGCTGCCTCCGAGAGGGTGAGCTGATGCTGCCGCCGCTGCTAGAGGAGAGAAAGTTTCGGAGAGCGAATATATAAAGCGTCTTCTCTACGAGAGAGTCTCGAGGTTCCTCTTTGAGATATTAATTTGGAGGGTTGGGAGATGAAGAGAAAGTGAGCGAGAATGAGTGTAGCTTCATCTGAGTTTGGGGAAGTGTGAGATGAGGACTGGACTGATGTTCTTTGTGGTGTGATTATTATAGTTGAAAGATAATTTTAGTGTGGTGTCACATCTGCCAAATTGAAACTTAAACTTTATAAAAAGATAAAACCATTAAATTATGCTAATCGCATACACAATTCATGTCTGTATGTGTGGTGTGTGTATATGTATGTGTGCGAGAGTACTTCCAAAGTCCAAACCTGGCACCCCGTTTAAGCTCCATCTATGGATTATACGTTGCCACGTCAAGGGCCTCACGGCCCGCACCCACCCACGAGTCAGTCCCGCGTGAGAAACGCTACAGATTGGAGCGTACACGCAAAGTACCCCCAGAAAAATATTCCTTGTTTAACCTTATTTTCAGATATCTATAGATATTCGAAAAAAAAACATATTTTTACTGTAATGTCTTATATTTTCTCTTATTCATCTATTACAGAAATAGGTTACTTTTGCTTTCAAATCGAAAATCCAAAAATACATTCGCTACAACAAATTTATTTATCATAGTTTTTTTATCAGCACTTAAAATCAATTGTTAAAAAAAAAATTCACGGCGCATAATTAATATTCACGTACGCTAAATCTGATAAATATAAAATGTCACCTTCACATCGACGTATAGCTAAATTCTTTTCATCGGAAAACTTTTTTACAATCTTTCACATAATAGCGGAACATTTAACTCAACTGAGATTTTAATTTTAAAAATTACTTGAACCAGAAAATCATATTTCCATCACTCGGCAAATGAAAAGAGTGCGAATGCTCGCACCACATTCGCGCGTCCAGAGAATTCCTCGCGCGCAATCTAGCTTTTTGTGTGATAATAAATTGCTACGATAAAAACGCACGCGCGACTAATATCTGTACCGTCCGACGCTCCGGCGCAGCTCTTTTCAATTCAAAAGTTTTTCGCGTCCGTTCGCTTTCTTGCGCATCGTCGCTTTAAAAGCGACGCGTTGCCCTCTCCGCCACCCCCTCCCACTCGTTGTAATTCACTTTCTTTTGCGCGAACGCGTTGGTCGCGCGCGTGCGCTGAAAAATTTACGTCGCGCTTACGCGCGAGGATTACGCCCGAGACTTAGTACAGCGTCACGCGTATTTTATATATTCTTTTGAATCCTCATTCGGAGCTGGATATTTATATAAAAACGTATTAGGGAAAATACGTTGAATGGAAAATTTTTT